>WURV02200729.1:0-11657 GCA_011762755.2 Epimenia babai
CAGGAAAAAACCTATACCCCTGATGGGACTCGAACCCACGACCCCCAGATAACCGGTCTGGTGCTCTACCAACTGACATCGTTTAAACATTAACATCGTTGAAATAGTTAGATTCATTTAGAGAAAGTGATAGCATACACAACATACCCAGAAAATTCCCCCATTCCATGCACAGCACTGCAGCACCATTTTGACGACGGGCGGTCGACTGGAACATGGATAATCACAAACAAATGGACCATGGATGATAAAACAAAACAAACATAAAAACAAAAACATTCCGGGGATTTTGATGACTTACATGAAATGATTGAACATTTTATGGTGAAATATTGACAATGATTTGTATTGAGGTAGTGCACTGTTAATTGTATTAATGTATGATAAAGTTAGCATATTGTCAGGGCCCCGGACATTTACTGCAATTCATACCAGCAGCACTTTTGTTTTTAAGTGATGTCACCATTAGCCATTGGGCCATATTCTGAAACTACAATAAATTCGGAATTTGATACACCAATTTTCAGCCAAAGGATACTCGAAAATATGTCATAAAAATATATTATTTTGTATATAATTTTCAGCCAAAGGATACTCGAAAATATGTCATAAAAATATATTATTTTGTATATTGAACAATCTCCCTTGACAATAACTGTGGCATGCATTTGTCATCTCATTGCCGTGGTCTGGGGTAACTGTTTGAGGAGACTATACCAAGATTCAGCAGTTCTACAGGAAGCACATGACTCGCTGTATTAGGAATTCCTAGGTGACCTATTGCATTAGCATGGAACCATTTATTATATCTAAGATAACACGCGATACACAGGAGCAATGGTTGAATTAAACGCTAAGTCAGAGGTGACAGTTCATTTCCATTCTCTTTCCCCAAAAAAGTTGTGGAGTCCTGCAAAGTACAGGCGATTTGGCGAGAAGTAATTTTCGAACATAATTAATAAAAAATAATAATTGCAACTTATTCTTGGGAGATAGTCAAATAAAATTTGTTGTGAAGTACCTTGGTGTTATTGTGCAAAATGATTGTTATGATAATGAGGATATAAGGAGAGAAATGTGTTCTTTGTTTGTGAGCGCTAATATTATTACTAGGAAATTCTCTCAATTGCTCAATTGACGTGAAACGAATGTTTATGTCATACTGCGCAAGCTTTTATAGTTCCCAATTATGGACATTGTGTCATAACTATATGTACAGTAAAATGCGAGTGGCTTATAATAATGCATTGAGATCTCTCTAACTTGGCTGCCGTATCTAGCATAAGTGAAAAATGTATTGAAATTAGTGTGCCAACGTTTGATGTGTTAATGTGGAAATTGTGTTTCACAACCCGACAGCGATTTTATAATTTGGCAAATAGGCTGGTATGAAACGTAATGCAAATTGACCAAAGATACGAGTCTTTGATAATGTCACAATGGGAAAGTCTATGTACCTATTTCCATAAAATTGTTGTATTAGTTCAATCACTATTTTTTTGTTTGTTGCGGTTGTTCGACGGTTTTTTCCCCCTTTAGTTATTATGGACTGCTCTATGTTGTAATATATGGTGTCTGATTTAAATAAATGAATAAAAATGAAAAAATAAATATTCCAGACAAAAAACACTCTAAAACACTCAAGGTTTACCATATATTATATATGGGAACCTTCACATAATAATACTAATAATAATAACCCAGTGATGTCACCCATATACCGCCATACTCCACTAACGATGCAGTATTCACTGCTCACTGGCGGTCTTATAAAGTATTATTACAACCATTACTATGGATGACAAAATAGATCAGAACCTAATTTAGTATTTACGGTGAATAATATAGAGTTTGGGCAAGCAGTAAACAATTGTTCATTCACGCTGCTGCTTCCATACACCAATAGACAACCTAAATATGCTGCACACTGCGCTATATCTGTGACAGTTGACGCTTACGAGATGATGAGGTAATGGGGAAGTAAGCGCCACAGGCACGATGCAGAAAGCATCTGAAACGCCATGGCAACTTCAGAAACCCGCTCTAACATAATCACACGACGAGAACGATCCGGACCCCATAGGCATGTATGGTTGTAGGGCACTGTCAGCCCCAAAAAATCCCACAGGTTGTCTTCCAGCTAGAATAGGAAACAAACCCATTTGTCATTTGAAACCTGTTCATCTTGCTCAAAATCCAACGATCTATCCACTATGCTACCTGTATATTTAAATGGGTCTGACCACACAGATAACAAGAGTACAATAGTAGTAGCTTGATATGGCGTGCTCTCTGAATATCTGCTATGGTTATATTATTATTATTGACTATTATTACACTCGCTCTTAAGTTCCAAACTAAGTCTGATTACTGTATTCCATGACAGACCTCTTTTCTTGTATTTCTCTCTGAGGCTTGCGTTCCGCGGCACGGCGTTGTGCCAAAACAGTTTTACGCTCCGGCAGTTTCTTTGTTCGTTCGGGTGTAGCAGAACTAAATTTATAGACTTTAAACATTCCAAATATCGCATCTTTGCCTCCGTGACAAACATCGCTGAAGATTGATCGAATTGTATCCATTGTACTTCTAACACAATTCACCCCACCAGACCATATGTTACTTCACTTTCTCAACTTGCTATGACATGTTCACATCTGTAAAAACATTTTTTGCACAACGGTTATCACGAAAATAATATTATGTGAAAGCTCGACAGCAAAATTGAAAAAGAGTGATAGAAACTTTCAGATAGCATGGCATAAGTGCCATATTGCAATATTCAATGACATACAATGGAGGAAGTCCAGGCTACCATTATTATTTTATAAAATACACACCTCCCATTGAAAAGCATGACTTGATTCTAAACAGGCTAAAAAGTCTACATACTGGATTTAAAAGATAAAATGAAATGTATTTGATTAAAGTGGACTATTAGCTTAGCTGTCAAACGCACTTTACATTAGTAAACACTACAAATACCCTCTGCCTGTAATGTTATACCTAGTCTACTTACACGCATACATTATCAACCATCACATACAGTACAATATAAATAAATTTTAGAACAATCATACAGTAAAAATGTTACGTAATGCAATAATGATTGTCTACAAAACAGACTGCACTAGAACAGTCACTATCAAAGAAGGAGAGCCTTTCATATCCCTTTGTAATTTGGATTCAAGTTCAGCGATCCAACGATTAAGTTAATTGACCCTTGTCAACTACTATGTTGACGTTTGTAGCATTTTTGTAGCTACACCTAGTAGAGAAATTGTGCTCAAGCCTCAACGACATAATAAATTCAAGTACTAGCTACTGTATTTGCTATATTTACTATTTCAATGACAAATTTCATTAATTTAGTTTTTTTGTACAGTGGATTAATAATAATAATCTTTCCTATTATTTACCTGTGCTGTATATTAATTGCTGGTGTAGTAGGTTGTCAAATATATAAACAAGTATTATTATCGACGATACACTGGTGTCTTATAATAAAATTTTCAGTGTTTCCAACTGTTGTAACTTAGTTGAGGCGTAATCATTAATGTCGTCTGTTTTTTAACAAGAACAAAATGGGAATCGCGTAAACCAAAAATTCACACCTCTACTACATGGACATTCTTGAACTTAGAAAAAGTATTAAGCCAGGAAATAAATAGTTCTGATATTATTTTTAGAATCAGTCATTATCATATGAATTATTAAAAGTTATTTCAAATACAAAAGTCAAAAGTAAGCTAGTTCACGCAATGTTATACAGTAAACTTATACAATGCGATATGTTGAATAGCGGATGCGCTAACACCACTGCTTAACCAGATGATTCCACAATCATGGATTTTATTTTTTTTTTGAGAAATTATTCAAATCGTTCACTGTAACTTAACATACATAAATTCTGATAGAAATAATTGATCTAAGCAATAAGTCCAATATTATTTACATAAGATCTC
Organism: Epimenia babai; assembly: GCA_011762755.2. Lineage (NCBI taxonomy): Eukaryota > Metazoa > Mollusca > Solenogastres > Cavibelonia > Epimeniidae > Epimenia > Epimenia babai. The sequence goes on from WURV02200729.1 coordinate 3,963, forward strand.
TATACATAATATTTACAATGACGTTAAAGTAACTGGAGAGAATTCCCCCCTTTTTTCCCCGTGTCTGACCAGACGCTAGATCCATGCTTGTTACAGATATTTGTGTATATCGCTAGCAAGGTTTCCTATGCATATTTTAATTACCGTGTGTTTTCAAAAAAGTGTGTTAAATATCCTATGCCAGGGTAGCAGGTCGATTATCTATAGGTCGTACGCTTACATCCCAGCAGGGTCCAAGTATTTTTCTGTGCATTTTCTCAAGTCTGATATTTGCTTGAATTTACCTTCGGGCTGCCGCCGCTGTCGAAGTAGGAGAGCCTTTCATGGATCTTTGTACCCCGCAATGGGCATGCGTCTTTAAGAAATTATCATCGCGGAAATCCTCCATGTGTTCTTCTCGCATTTATAACCATAACCCTTGACCACATTTAGTGACTGTGCATATGCATCTCTATATTAAGCTGTAAATAACATGAAGGGAAATGAGTGTTAAATCATAAGTGTTTTTAGTGTTAAAAAAATTTGTGACTACTTGTGACTCTACGGATGAATTAATCACACAATTATCTCCCTTTTCCTTTCCCGTTTCTTTCAACGACAAGAACCATGGTGAGTATGAGTCAAAATATCTATCTCAATTCGACAAATAAATTAACAAGCAATTTTCGGCAATATGTCGTTAACTAAGATATTTAACTAGCAAACATTTTGGTTTCACATTACTTTTATTTGTTTTTTGTATCACTTAAAATTAGAATAAGGTACTTACTTTTATTTTCGTGGCACACAAGTCTGAAGTACACGCCACATATATTTATTACGTTTCCAAATACCGTATATTATATAATAATTATTATGTTGAATGTGATATTTCTTCTACGTAAAATAAAATAGGCATCCATTACGCCGTATGGAACATTTAAAAATGGTAGACAATCTTTCACTTTACTACTGTTTATGGAAATATTTTGGGTCAATAAGAGTTTAGTAGACAAAGTTTTAACAAGTGGCATTGTATCATAGACCTGTAATCTCTAAGAAATGTATAGTGTGTCTGTGTAGATGTAGCGACTATTTTGACCAGAGTCAGAATTGTGTTTATTTTGGTCACGGCATATCTTTTAGGGTGCCAAGAAACCAGACCCAAAGTCTACGTCCAAAGCTCCACCCAAGCAAAAAAAGGAAGGATCTGGTGGTGGCAAGGCTAAGAAGAAGGTCAAGCTGTGATGTATTGTGTATTAAGGAGAGGGAAGAGGGGGAACCTGGAAAACATATTAATGTCTTGTACTAAAATTGTTAGCATGTTTATAGAATTAATGGGATTATTTTACCCTTACTCCCTACTCATTCGTGTGGGCAAACTATGGTCATTTGTTGAATGTGTGGTCTGTGGCCATATTAAGTTTCAGGCCAGTGATAATCTTAACTGCACAAATTTAATTTCATTGAATGATAGATAATCAGTCAAAGAAGCCAACATACTGCCCTATCTGTTAATTGTAAAATCCTTCCTGGACCCCGAATGTCCCATCAAGCCGTGCTGATTTCTATTTCTGTATCTTCAAAATTTTCATTACATCTGTTGTGTACAGCCAGCTTTTTTTCTCCTCGACTGTCTAATGTGAAATGTTTCTTATTGCAATGTGACGGTTCCTTCATAGCAATTTATTAACAATGTTTGTCGAATATACCCTCTTATTACAATAACTCACTCAATGCGATTACGATGATTTCCAACACTAATCGGATATATGATTTTATTACATCTATTAACAGAAGTGGTCAAAAGGCAAAGTGCGTGACAAACTAAACAACCTGGTGTTGTTTGATAGAGCTACATACGACAAGATGTGTAAAGAAGTGAAGAGCTACAAGCTCATCACCCCCTCCGTTCTCTCAGAGAGGCTCAAAATTCGGGGGTCATTGGCGAAGGCTGCCCTTCGTGAACTTCATGCTAATGGTACGTTTATCTGGTGTAATTTCATGCTGATGGTACGTTTATCTGATGTAATTTCATGCTGATTTTATGTTTATCTGGTGTAATTTCATGCTGATGGTACGTTTATCTGATGTAATTTCATGCTGATTGTACTTTTATCTGGTGTAATTTCATGCTGATGGTACGTTGATCCGATGTAATTTCATGCTGATGGTACGTTTGTCCGATGTAATTTCATGCTGATGGTACATTTATCCGATGTAATTTCATGCTGATGGTACATTTATCCGATGTAATTTCATGCTGATGGTACGTTTATCTGATGTAATTTCATGCTGATGGTACGTTTATCCGATGTAATTTCATGCTGATGGTACGTTTATCTGATGTAATTTCATGCTGATGGTACGTTTATCTGATGTAATTTCATGCTAATGGTACCTTTATCTCATGTTGTTCCGCGCTACTGGTACATTTATCTCATGTTGTTCCATGCTACTGGTACATTTATCTGTTATCTTGTTTGCACCCATTTCACAAGTACTTTCTTGATTTCGTGTATTGTAAATTTTAGCCAGCCGCGTGTGAGGAATCGAGCCTTTACTTTGAGGTATATGAATAGCCGTCGCTAATTTACTCTCCCAACATGAGTTAATTTACTCTCCCAGCAGGAGTTATAGCCATTATTGACTTATTATTTCAGGCGTTATCCAGTTAATATCTCGGCACCACGCACAGCTCATTTACACGCGCAATCCCAAGTCTGAAGATACCCAAGAATAGCCAAGATTGTAGGACAGATAATACAGACTAGATGTAAACACGAGCAACGCAGCGGATGTAAACGCATTACTTCAAAAAATCTTAACTACACTTGATTCGAATTAATTTTATTAGCCAATTAAGTTCTCCATTGCCCAAGTCTTCTGCCCACGCCTTTCGCACCCGCAGTTATTATTGCTTTTCTTATCGACAATGAGAAAGTCATCGTGTATACGGCTAATGTCAAAAGTAGGGCCACGTTGATTTAGCGTCATTTTAAACTGCTCGGTCATTTTGTCTTGTTTGTGGCAAGCCGTTGGAGACTGCAGCTATATAAGAGGCACTCACTTTTGTACACTTTATGATTTCTATGGATGTCATGGGTTCGAGTCCCGTAAGATGTATCATTTTTTTTGTGCATCTCTCCCCACCTTTGCCAAGTACAAAAAATTCACAAGACTAGAACAACAGCGATAAAGTGGCTTATCCAAGGATACAACGGGGAATACATTAACTGGGTTAGAGCAAATGTGATAAGGTAGCTTATCCAAGGATACAACGGGGAATACATTACATGGCCATGGGATGAAATGTAGTAAAAGATTATACAAGCAAGTCACTGTAAAATTAGCAAAAGGCAGTAGAAAAAGGAAGTTTTAAGTTTGAATATAAAGGTACATTGTCTAATGTGTGATGGAAAAGAATTAAAAAGAATGGGTGGAGTGACTGCAATGGCCCAGTTACCGAAATAACTTCTAAAATGGGGAATGTTTAGAGTGACTATGTCATGTTGATCTACCGGTGTTTCTGACCGATATCAAGGACGTGAGATATGATGGTGCAGTATTTTTCAAACATTTGAACGTCAAAGGTAGAAATTAGAAACAATGCGCAGTTGCGCAGGCAACCAGTGTAAGGACTTTAAAATGGGTTTGATGCGTTCTCTCCGAGCTGTTCTAGAAAGGAGACGAATGAAACAGTTTTGTAATTTTTGTAGTCTATTAATTTGAAATTTTGGCAAATTAGTGTAATGGGAATTGCAATTGTACAGTTTGCTAGTGATAAAAGCGTGGATAAGGGTTTCACATAAAGAATAATCTAGGTATTTAGAGATCTAATATTTCTAAGTTGAATATAGGAGAGCTGGATGGTTCTAGAAATTTGTTTTTGGAAAAATAAATTGGTTCCTGAATGATGCCCAAATTTCTAACCGAGGTAGTTGGGATGATTTGGACATCCTTGAGAGTGATGGGGGATATCTTGTGTGGTTGTCAAAGGGAGATTGTATGACCATTAATTCAGTTTTTGTGGGATTAATTTTAATTTTTAGTTGTCATCCAATCAGAGGCAAGCCGAAATACGGTGGAGGGTAGGTTGGAGCTATACAGAATATTTGGTATCGACTGGTATCCACACTGTCAGCATTGAACATTTCGTGGGACTCAAATGATGTCACACAGGGGAGTAGGCCGTAAACAAAAGCGGTCCCATGACACTTCCTTGGGGGACACCATATGGTAATTGAAATGATTTAGAGCTATTTTGCAAAGCATTGACACGAAAAGATCTCTGAGAGATATAATCCTTAATCCATTTAATTTTATTGTTTAGTATGGTCGTTGCTGAGTAAACACGTGGCACTGATATGATCAATATAAGAAAATGGATTCATCACAACTAGCATTTATTTAGCCTTACATGATTCTCCGCAGGCAAGCGAGACCTCTTTACGGGCAATAACTTAATGTCTTTATCTCGATATGTGTCGTCTGTTATAATGTTTCTGTGAAAAGCGATCGGTATTTCGTGACATTTTACTATTTGACGAGAGTTTCCGTATAAAGATAGTAAATTTTGTCTCTAAACTACAGTTGATCGCAGTAGGATTACCGTACTATGTTCTGTTTTATATTTCACACATGGCGCGGCTTGTAGCCAGGCCCTGATTGGGTAATGCTTCGCAGCACACTCCGTAACACGGCTGTCTTTTGCAAGAATCGCCTGGCGAGTGATGAAAAATGCTGTTCATGTCGCGGCCACACGTTTGCGATTGCGGTGTGTACGGTACAAAGAAAATACACGGGAGCGATTTTTCTTGCAACGTTCATGTCGCGTTCCCGTGGCGTTTGCGCTGCGGTGCAGTGTGATCGGGCCTTAATGTGGGTATCACATCAACACAGTCCCGCAGTCATCCGTAAAAATCAGGCGAACCGTGAAAATGATGCGCCTCGCGGCGTGTCAAATATGGGTCCGACAATGATTAATCTACATTTTAAAGAGAAAAATGCAAATAGCCCAGATATTCACGTGGCTTTTTACTGTTGAAATTATTATTAAGCGATCTAGACTGTAATATATGTTCCGATATATCTTACAAAAACTCCATCTATTTATCTTGAACGGAAGATCTCCATCCCTGACGTAGTGCACACAACCATTAATCTTCAATGCTTTTCATTACACTAAAATGCGGGAAAAAAAACACGTCTAAAGATAATGATGCTTCAACCAAAAAATTTCGTAAAAAAAGTGTAACTTTATATCCGACAATATCAAGCCATGACGGCAACTCACGTCTGTACCATAAATTTGTAGTTTATAAATACATGGCACTCTGAGGACTTTTACTAAATGACTCCAATGCGAAATGTACCTCCGAAATAGGAAGAAACAACCCCTTCTTTCCCCAGAGCACATTTACCCGCGTTGCAAGTTACCAATGTTGCCACGAATAAATTGATATCAGTACTAGGACGAATAACACTAAAACTGATCAGGGTAATGGCGTAGAACACCCAAACCTCGGTAAGACTCCTTTAATACAATCCAGTTTGGCAATCGTTCAATTCATCAATATTTCTGTCCAGTTTGCTTTTGTAGTTGGACGATTTAACAATGGTCACTCTGAAGTATATATATCACTATAAAGTATATATCCGTATTTGTGTGCTACTACTACCAGTATCAATAAGTAAAATGCGAGGACAAAAACGTTGACTCGACCACAAAGTGCAGCCATTCTTCGTCTGCTCTTTATTCTCTGTCATTACCGTAATTAAGACAGAAACTATAATTACCGTAAAACAAAAAACATATATCACATAATATTAAACACTCGAAACTGACCGTTTTGGTATTGCTTATGATGTGAACTCTCCTACTAATTGTCGGCAGGTGCCCCACTACCCGAGTTATCCAGTTTCCGACATACGAGGCCTTTTTATCGAGTTCTTCATTGTTGTCGAAAAGGTTAACTACCTAACATTCTCGATAAAACCTCTAGCAACAAACATGTCTTACTGCACTCGACATAAAGAGAGCTCTTTATTCGGTGGATCAAGATCCCCCTGATAGAAATGGCGAACGAATTTCATTTCCACCTTTCGGCTATCGACCTATATTCAAGTTATCTTTCCTGTCGCAGACAATGTGTAAAAGCTAACGCGTTTATATCCTACCTGTTGCCTGTCACTGCTGTTGTTCCGCAAGGCTCTTTTCTGGGTCCCGTCATATTTATAATGTTCGTTAATGTGCTTACTAAAACATGTTCGTATTTGCGGCCGACCGTATAATTGAAGAAAATGGCCAAACACCTGCTATAACCATTACTAAAACGGACCATATCATACCAAGCTTACTAAACTGGTATCGAACTAATATCCTGAAATTAAACTATATGAAATTAAACATCTGTCATAATGTTACTATAGTAACCAACAAAGTCACGTCAACACTGAAATGCTCCCGCGAGTGATTATTGATGGTCACTTGGCATCTTTCACTAACTACATGAAGTGTCTTGGTCTAAATCTGGATCCAACACTAACCTGCAATAAGCACGTTGCGGAAAACGGAAATTATGCCTTTAATTTTGAGGATTCTCGCAAATACGCCATCTGCTAACCTATGAATCAGATCGCATGTTTTATCTCATTAATTCGTCCACCCTTAGAATATTCTGCACCGGTTCTATTCAGTATGTCATGTACTTACAAGAAAACCATCGAAACTATGCAAAATAGATGTCTCCAAATACTAACCGAATCCCACCCTCGCACGAACACTCCCGTCCTCACTTCTTGTACCAAAATCTAATTACTAAAACATCGCCGCATTTACAATTACTTAACCGAAACATTTAAATGTCTTCATAACTTGTCACCGCAAATCGAAGATAACAGAATACACGCACGTGAAAAGCCGCATTACTCGCTTCGCTCAACCAGTGCTTGTAACCTAAACATCCCTGGAATGAATAAATGGGTAGGCCAGCGTGCGTTTCGCTATCTAGCGCTCCATTCTCATAAAACACTACCCGCAGAAATAAAAGACTAACACTAGTTTATGTTTTTAAGTTTTGTAAGGTGTCGTCGACATCATCTTGTCATTATTGACCACGGGATAATCCAGCAACCTAATTAAAGCGTTTTATTCTTATATTATTTACAAATCTCCACGAATTTCAACATAAGCTCAGAGCTTATCTATATGGTTCCGTCTGACTCGATGTTCTTGACGGCCTATGTTTCACTTGTGTTACAATACGCGTTTAGGCCATTAACCCTTACAACTATTAATTTATCCTTTTAACAGACTATCACTATGTCCCTGTCCCATGTCGAGTTCTTGTGTGAACAGAAATTGCTCATTTCAATTAATTTTTATTCCGAATGTTAGCTTATACGTTAACTCCATGTCATTTTATTGTGTTTAAGCATATAGTATATGTTTATGTAGGCGACTCACTATCTGTAAATACGCTGTTGGCCATCGGGATTTGTACATAGCTAGGTCTTAGCCCAATTTTTTACCCGCGGACAGTCTGTAAACCCACGTACTCGATAGGAGAGGGAGTGATATATGAATCGGAATGTCCATAGCCGAATAAAATCGACCACGAATGTACTCACGGCTACAAACCCCATAGAAAAATACCGCAATACGCCTCAAGATTATCTCATCTGTTCACCCGTTCTGATTGACCCAGATGCATA
>WURV02200740.1:0-11656 GCA_011762755.2 Epimenia babai
AGACCAGGAGGTGGAGGCTTTGACTTCAGATCTGAATCTGTATCAGCCTATAGACTAGGAGGTGGAGGCTTTGACTTCAGATCTGAATCTGTATCTGCCTATAGACCAGGAGTTGGAGCCTTCGACTTCAGATCTGAATCTGTATCTGAAACAGCGACATCACATAGAAGAACATTTGTATTAACTTTTGCTGAATTTGAGCTAAGTATGGCTTTTTCATCACTAAATTTTATTTTTCACATGCCCTTTAAATTAAAGAAAATTGCTACAATAAAAAATTATGGAATGTATTTGAGATTGTTGTCCATTCTAGTACAGGTTAACAGACTTGTTCTAGCTGCACATCCTTGACCTTGAATTGTTAGTGCTCTAACACAATAGAAAGTGTCGCGTAATCTCTAGTGCAAGTCCACTGGCCATGTGAGTAGTGAGGCAGAAGACAGGCCAAGACCCATCCTCTTCACCGAGACTTGAGTTGGTGTATGGACTCACTCAGAACAACAAGCTGGCCATTATCTCTACCCACACAAGACCACCCGGGGCAGACAACTGTCTAGTTCCTTTGTCCTCATATAGTCATGGTCATTATCTCCCCTGTAGAACCAATCAAAACTGCCCGTAATGAACACTCCAACTATATAAACCCCGTAATGCATGTCTCGGTGTGAAAACACTCGAGTACGGGCGCACGCTGAGAGAACATACCTAATACATGAGCATCCCATAGAGTTAGTTAGCATATCTAAAACAGCAGATCATACGGATGGCTTGTGGTTGTAAATACCTGCCTATCGTATTCACAACGATGCATGCGCAATTTCACATTCGAGTTTTTCTCCTTTTGATATTTGCACGTGAGGTCTTTTTATATTTACTGTTACTTGTTTACACAGACACGGGAAAATTTCCTACTGTTTCCTACATTTTGTTGTTAGTGAATAAATGAGGAAATTCCTGTTTGACTCTGAGCACTGTGTAACAATTATTTTATGCATGTATGAGTATTGTCAGTTGAACTAGCATTACGTGATTGTAGTCATAAAGGTGGATTTTGGCGACGGAATACTGTAGGCAAGTCTTCCACAAGATGGACAGCCTCAATGACCACTCTGCTATTTTGTGTAATGCCTTCCTTAAATTACACTTGATGAAATCAAATTTATTTGTTTAAAGTGTACTTATAAGCAGAGCTGTCAAACACTACATGAAAACAATAGCCTAATGCTCTAAGACTATAATGTAATTCCCTAAATTGTATAAAATTTACACCTAACCGTATACTGGTAATACAAATTAATGTTAGATACAATTATGTACATTTACAGTGAGCATGAAATAGATAACAATTTTGAATAATACAGTGGAAAGTAGAACAAATATCGAAAAAAGGAAATCATATGCAGGCAAAGTCGCCATCAGTATGAAGAATTAGTGAAAAACTAGTTGACCTATAACAGTTGTCAGTCATATTCTACACTTGACTACTCGAAATATCTTTTCCACATTGGCCAGCGTATGGCCAGCCAACTAGCAAGACAGTTTATTCATGTCAACTAAACATATTAATAATTGTTTGTGATGCTTAAGGGGGACCCATCGTCTCTTTTTGTCCGGTCTCCTCTGTTTTTTTTGGGTTGCTGATGCGCTTCCGGAACCCCAGACCCATCATTATCCAAGGAAGCAGAGATGATATTAGACTAAAGTCAAGAACCACCACAGTCCTTAAGACTACCAGGAAAATCTTTACGGACCCAAACACGCCAAGCATGTCAAAATGACTTAAAAATAACTGAGCAATTCAGACACATCAGCTCAACTTTATAAAAAAAACTGATAAACATTATGCTATCACCAACCTATATGCATTTTACTTATTTGACGTGGTTATTAGCTAGGTCACTACGTATAGGTCCAACAATAGCCTACACAGCGAACACCTTGGATCGACCTATGTATATATATATATATATACACATACATACATTCAGACCTACCTAGGTCCACATAGTTCTTCAAAAAAGATGATATTGAAATAATTGTTCTGCGTACACGGGGGATTCGCAGATATTTCGTGCGGGCATCGTAGAATTTGTCTGGAGGAATAAACGGTGATTTATTTCATTGATTGAAAGTACATACATTAAGTTCAGCCGTGGAAGTTATATAAGTTTATGTCACCTTTATATCATGTTATAGACATTAATATTGGCAGGTTTATTGGGCTAGTTTCATGACTGATTCAGATATTTGCACCTGTCTCGTAATAAATTTCTTGCGTACCGTCTGAGGTACACTTGTCATTTTGTCTGGCGGTGCCAGCGTGTTTCGTTATAAACATTCGGTGAGATTCTATAAACTCGCGTGATTTCTGCTTAAATTCACAGATCTGTGAATGACTTCCTCGAATCTAGACCCAGTGTATATGTAAACACTCAATTTAAACTTAAAAAATACAAGCAAAAACTTAATTACATTCTAAAATCGAATATATTTGTCTTTCAGGTGCAACGTGACAATTCTGAATTGAGTTGTCAGTCCCAACAAGAAACACATCCACAACACCATCAGCTGGATGTCTACAGCAATTACGTTTTTCATCAGATAAACACATCAATACCTCCAAACTAAAATATGGCAGGAGATGTCATCTGCGATTATTTTAATATATCAAATACCTCCCAAAACACCATTAAACTACCTCCACTATCAGTTTCGATTTATGCCCATAATCTCCAATACATTTCGATGGCCATCAAAGTTTCTGTTAGGGTTATTTATTAATCGATTAAGTATATATTGTGGCAGCTGTCACATTTGGTCAATAAGGCGAAATCAATTTTCACAATTCACTCAATACAAATTTCGCTTTGTGTAATCAACAATACGTTGTTATTAAGCACCTAATTGTTTATCTTCGTGCAAGTTTTATTTATTCCATGAGGTATGTTAGAAGACACTGAAAGACTGATATGAGAAATCTAAGGGATTTTCGTACACGATTACTGGTAATTCAACAGAAAACATCTTAACATCTTTTCATAAATTACCAAGTTCTGCCCCCTTATGCAATAAGGCATTGTTACTAATCAGGATGGATGGAATTAGATATTGAGCATTCTTCATACAGCTTCAATAAAACACGGATATCTAACGTGTAACAAAGATGTATGTATGCATGCAGATATGGGCTGGGTTTAACCCATTGTCAATGACATTATTAGTTAGCCCTTCACTAAGTTAGACTGACGAAGCTGCGGTTAACACAAAGAATGGATTAGTTTGATTTATTATGGTGAGGGAAAAATCAGCGAGTGTGGGCAGACAGTTGACATTCATCGAGACATACCGACCACTGTTTCTGAATGCCAATGCATGGCCTACCACACGATATCTGTGATATTTGATGATGTACAATGAGGACAACGAAATAGAGGAAAGGTAAGTGCCGTTGAGACTGTCCAGTAGGCATCCAAAACACGTGGGGGAAGAAGGCTTTACATAACGATACCAATACCGCTACTGCTACCCAGGCCTTCATGGTCACAAGTAATGGATATAAGTAATAATGATAATAATAATAAATGGATTTTTACGTGCTTCTTAAAGCAATTGTCAGAAGACACAATGTAATTAAAGAACATTAATATAAGGACCCTTTTGCCTGAAAAACGCCACTGGTACCAGACTGGAAGACTGACAATCGAAACATGGTCTGCAGGAGTGAATACCAACTATCTAACAACTATGCAAGTGCACCGAAATATATAATGAACTTAAACTGGAAAAATTCTGTCTTGGTAATTTTTATTTAATTGTTTTAATAAAGACTACTTGAAAATGGTACGTAAGACACGATAAATATCCAATTTGTTGGTGCCTGAATCTGGACCATTCATCAAAGTAGAGACAAAAGTGCATCTACATTGTAGAATAGTTATGGTGTCACAGAAAACAGTATGTACGCCATTGTTTTGTCATGGTCTTTTAAAACTTAACGGTAAATATATTTATGTAATTTCATTGTATTTACTCTATCATTTGATAAATAGTAAAAAAATTCAAATGTATATCCAGAAAAATTCAGGGTGGAGTGTCTTGGGTGTATAAACATGACTGTAATTAAATTGGAACACAATGAAACTCGATGGTAATTAGGATAGCCAATGTGGTTCTACAAATATTTGGAGAGAAATGCACAGGAAAAACCCTATACTTCTGATCAGGGCTATAGGTTTTTCCTGTGCATTTCTCTCCAATGAAACTCGAGGAAGTCAAATGTTATGTGAATCTATAAAAATATCGTGGATTATCAATGTCTTTATTTAGAGTTTCCAAAGGAAGGGAGCCATAGTGCTTTGTAACTAAGCAGAGAGCCATATGCAGATAAAAATGACTTTTGGCCATAAAAGAATAAATTTTTTTATTTCTGTGCAGCTGTCTATCAAAATGCCTGTTGGGTATAAATATATTTTTATTGGATTTTGATGATTTATGATTTATCTCCTTGATAATGATAACTCCGTAAGCTCTGCACAAGTTTCTTGACAAATGATGCGTTCACTAAAGTATCGCCTTTTTTCAAAAGAAAAATGAAGAATTTTTGTACGTTTTAAAAAAATAAATTTCATTTAATTTCATGGGGGCAACTGGACATGATGAATTTTGGCGGATTTGATACGTGGCTGAAACTCAAGTACATTCATTAGTTTATCCATCATGGCTTTCTAGCTACCTCCAGGTATCCATCATTCAATCCGTAACTATTGTGTCGTGTGTCACTTATTTACGTTATGGTACAGACTACTCTTTGTATTCTCTTCAACAACCCCTTCTAGTTTCTGATGTTTCATGTATTTACGTTATGGTACAGACTCTACTCTTCGGCTTCTCTTCAACAACCTCTTCTAGTTTCTGATGTTTCATCTACCTTACGTTATGGTACAGACTCTACTCTTCGGCTTCTCTTCAACAACCTCTTCTAGTTCCTGATGTTTCATGTATTTACATTATGGTACAGACTCTACTCTTCGGCTTCTCTTCAACAACCTCTTCTAGTTCCAAATGTTTAATGTTAGAAACTCTGTATATCCTTGTGAGATCCTTTATGACGCTTTCATCAACCGGATGAATATAAGACGTTATATCATCACTCATAAGACCTAGCAACGCTTGTTTTCGTTGCACCAAGGTGTCAAAATTTTCGTCAGCTTGTTCTTCAGATCCTTCTTTGATTTTAAATAGATGGAAGTGCCCTTCGTTAGTTCCGATCGCTACAATTTCTGACTGTTTATGTATCGCTAGTGAGTTGATGTTAGAATGAAGATTACACGAGGCATAAACTTGCCCGGTTGAAATCCTTGCAACTTTGATGGTGTCAGGAATGTTCTTCTCGTGCCATATCACGTACTCACCACTAGGCGATAGTCTAATCATATTAGCACCGCCTGGTCCTGATTTGGCAGCGAAATCATGTATAACTGACCCATTGTCAACGTTAAATACCTTTAACTCTGTATCTACCGCTATTTCCCCATTATCCGAGACATCTGTCAAGCCACCTTTACTTAGACCTTTCATCGTTGCTATAATCTGCTGCGATTTCGTATAGATAACATATCCGATTCGTTTGCCTCCCTGAGCAGTTGTCACAATAACAACATTTCCCGCGGAAATAACATGAAGTTTTCCGTCTTTTATCCCAGCAGGAAACTTGCATGCATATTTTGACGCTGTCTTGTTGTCAATGCGATATTCGTACAAATCATCGTTAGTCAGATACAAAACGCTGCTCGCTGACAGGAAACCCGCATCATCGCTATGACGAAAAGTAATCAACTTCTTGTTCGCTTGGCAATCGAACAAACGCGTGACGAGTTTCCTCTCTTTCTTCACGACACACAAAAGATACATGCCGCACTTGGATAGTTTCAGTTGTGTACAGCCAGGCATACTACGAGACAGGACTACATCGCCTGCGGTGAGGTTGAGGACAGTGAATTGGCGATTCGTGATGTTGTTCACCATGTAGACGATCACGGATCCATCGTAGCTCGACACTAACTCACAGCAGTTGCCATACTTCTCAAATGGCATTATGCATCTACGTTCTTTAGTAATCAGATCCAATATTTCCAGTGTAAAGTAGTTAATATAAAGGTAGAAGTAGTTACCGTGCGGGTAAGTAGATATCAAAAAGGCCTTGCTGTGAGCTCCGGGAGGGAGAATGATTTGTTTAATAGTCTTGTTCACAGACGACGAATTGTTCTGAGATTCCAAAAGTTTGCCTATATCCCAGATTTTTATCACATTCTCACAAATAGCGACTGAAGCGGCGATATTCGCCGTTAATCCACAGAGAAGTTCTTTAGTCTTATTGTTATGGGCAATATGGCACGTAAGTAGATCGCCGTTGTCCGCACTCCAGATGTGAATTTTAGATGATGAGCTTACTGAAACCACCAATTTGGAATCATAGTTGAATGACGTCCAATAAAATAATTCTGGTATTTCTTGCTCCGGCACATTCATACATATTCCTTCGCCGGTTAAGAGACTCCATAAGCATGGGTATCGGTGCTTTATGACCGCGACGATCTTTGATTCTCCTTGCGATATAGCCATTTCTGATACTTCATTAGAGAAGTTACCAAAATTTTCGAAATTTTTTTTTGGAAATGAGTTCTCGACGCTAAATACTTGATAAGCATTACCGAAGTTTTGAGACATAGTGTCTATATCGAAACATTTAATGAGGCAATCTCCAGAGTAACCAACGATGGCTGTCGTGTTGTCTCGAGTCAGAATAATTGAACTCGAGATGTTCTCTGATCGAAGTGATATAATTTTTTCACAGGTTTTTATGTTAAACATTGCTGTCTCTTCAACTAAACCCATCAAAAGATGCTGTTCATTCGGGACTATATCAACAACTACATAATACTTAAATTCTTCGTAGTCATAAAGATGATGTAATACAGAGCAGTCATCCAAGTACAACACCTTGCCATCTAAGATGGCTAAGGTCTTTGAGATCATCTCATTGTGATATACAGCAGTTCTGGCTGTCTGCCATTTGTCTATCAATTCGCCAGTTTTTGTGATATAAATCGATTGGAACTTGATTCCAGACGAGATTGTTGATACTGCAATGTACGTGTTATCCTTGGACAACATCAGGTTCGCTGGGCGACCGTCGTCTATTTCACCGGTGTCTGTTCGCCGGAGGATCTCTGCTGTGGCCATGTCCCACTGACATATGCTCCCGTCTCGCGCTATACTAAACAACTCTCGGTCGGTCGTTGTGAGTTGTATATCAGTTACTGCGCTATTATGGCCTTCGAATGAATATATTAGAGCATCACTGGGAGGGTCCAAGGCTGCCTCGACAGGGACCAATACAGACTCCGTGACTTCGGTAGATTCGCATTGTTGGATCAAGTGACGCAAGTCCGCATGGCTGTCATAATACCACAGCAGACGACACATTATCTCCGATGCTAGGCTGTCCGGATTCTCCTGTAAAGCCGAACTGGAAAGTCTTACGATGCTGAGCAGATACTGCAACGATTCGTTGCCTGGCAACACTGTAGCCGCCCCACGCAAGTCATTCCTTAACAAACGTATGTGTGTGGCTTTTAATTTTGTGTGCAACCACCGATAGTTAAACACCACGTTTTTGGATAGATCGTCAAGACGGTTACTCGCGATCAAATGACGTGGCAGCTCGCTTAGTTTTCTCAAATTGTAGCTCGTACCATTGTCGAACTTGGACTCAAATACCAATGGCTGAATAGGTACTTTTCTATCAGCTGTACCTCGGAGAGTTTTAATACCCAAATGTTGAGCCTGTTTCTCGTTATATTCGAATGGTTTTTCTATTCCACCGCCCCATATCCCTGAGAAATAATCGGCCAAATTGGAATGAACAATTTTTTTGGCATCGATATTCTGTAGGTACCTCCTCCTTGCCACTTCTGCAAACTTACGATGATACCATGAATTCACGTGGACATCATTGGCTTCTCGAGTGATCACATAGCTATGTAGGTCTACCTTAATGTGGGTCAGAATTGACGGAGGAATCCGGCGAATTGGGGGAATCCAGAAAAAGAAAACTTCATTGAGAACATCGTCATCGAGTGAAAGGATGTCTTCTAACTCGACGTCACTGAGACCATTCTTAGCGGCCGTGAGGTAAGACAAGTACCTCGAGACAAGAATCTGTCCATGCTTCGCTTCCAGTCTCCCGAAAAAGTTATTCACGGCTGATTCAACATCGGCCGCTGTGTACGTCTTGTCATAATCATTATATGACTTCCAGTGTCTGACGTTTTCAAAAGTCAATTTGCAAAACAACGGTAGACTGCATTTCTGGAACATTCCGGTGAGAAGGGCTTGCTGGCGTTGAGATATGGTTCGACCGACTTCTCTCAACTTGGCCATTATAATCTGTAAACTAGCGCGTTCTCCGAGAGGTTGAATTTCCAGTAAATTATCCGAATGTTTGATCGTTTCCTTGATTGTTCCACCGATATTGCTCACAGTTGGAATTGCAGACATCACCAGCTTCACGTGCAATGGCAGCTTCATTGGTAACCAAACCAAGCGATGGGCATTTCTATCTGGAGAGAGTTGATCCAGCGCGTCCAGAATGATAATCAGAGGTTTCTCTTTTGTGGCCAGCTGAAATGACAAAAGTGACACGTATTAAAGATAAGTCGATATACAGACAGTATAAAAATTCTGATTTTACTTTAAATTCATATGAATTTGTTGAAAGGAGAAGTTAGAAGTCAAAACAACTTTTTAGGTAGCACTTAGCATTTGGTAATTGCATTGTTATTGCTTGGTAATGTAAGCGTAAAACCCCATCCTGGTCAATGTAAAATGTAACATCTATTTTTAACCTGGATTAACACGTAGCCTGTTAATTTTATATTCCATGCATGGACAATACAACTTTGATTGTATATCAGATATAATATATAATGCAATATCTGTAGAAGGTGTGTATTGAAACAGAGTTGTGTCAGCATTTTAACACGTGACCGTGATAATATTCGCTCGCATGAACGAAGCTTCGAAGCCATTAATCAAAGACAATATTGACAATATTGCACATATACAGTATATGTCCAGCATCATTATCTCCTGGCTGTCACGAGAAAGTCAGATGTGAGTAACAGAACTCAAAACTAGTTCTTACATGATTACTCTGCTTATGCATACACGGATATATATACACTTGACCACACACATGCAGATACTCATACACACCCCCACACACACCCAGCCACCTACAGATATAACCACACATAGCCACATGCACCAACATACATACCGCAGATGCATACACACATACCCAGATTTATACACACCCAGATTCATATGTACATATCCAGATTTATACACACATATCCAGATTTATACACACATACCCAGATTTATACACACATACCCAGATTCATATGCGCATACCCAGATTTATATGCACATACCCAAATTTATATATACATACCCAGATTCATATGCACATACCCAGATTTATATGCGCATTAAGAATATATACTTTACATGTATCTTACATGTATACCTTACATCAAAATTATACACTTTACATTAAGATTGTACATGTTACATTGAGATTATACTTTTTACAGCAGGATTATCTACTCTAAATTAATATTATGCAATTTATATTAAGATTATACACTTCACATGAAAATTATACACTTTACATCAAAATTATACACTTTACATCAAAATTATACACTTTACATTCGGATTATACTTCTACAGTAGTATTATCTACTTTACATTTATATTATACACTTTATATTAATATTTTACAGTTTATATTAATATTGTACGCCTTACATTAAGGTTGTACACTTTAAGTTAAAGTTGTGCACTTTACACTAAGATAATACATTTTGCATAAAAATTATACACTACATTAATATTGTACACTTTACATTAAGATTATACTTTTACATTAAGATTATGCCTTATATTAATGTTATACACTTTACATCGAGATTATACTATTTACATTAAGATTATACACTATACATTATACATTTCATTTATACCATCACCTTCAGTAATTGGTGAAAATAAGGGATGAGCTGGGTGTACTCAGTGGGAATATCGTCACGTGACTTTCCATACAAAATGGAGATTTGGTTGCTAAGTGACTCGATCAGTCCGCCAACTGTGGATGTTTTGGGTGTTGTCCCTGCAAAATATCACGGAGCAAAATCATGGGTCACATTATATATATGTATATATATATATATATATATATAGGCTTAAGATTATAAAGGTATTTCCTTCTAAATAGCTACAGGTTAATAAAAGAAAAGATGAAACTAAAACAATTTCATCGCTGTCCTAAACCCCTGTTCGGCTGGTTTTTTATTTGACGTGTATGTAATATAGATATTTCCAGATTTAGTAACATCTACGGAAAAATTATTTAAATGCTCGGTTTGTTTCTGGATAGTGTAATAAAATTGATACATTATGTCATTTTATGTTCAACTGTTTTGTTTTGGTACAGGCAATTTTTGCCTAACTTTTAATTTATTCACTAAAATTGTCTGCATATTTGAAGAGGGTTATTTTCAAATCTGGATAGATAAAATTGAAAGTTGAATGGGTTATTGTCCCACAACTAACCTAAGAAGCGGTATAGCACCATTGCATTTGGCTTCCAGTCACATGACATTTGTGCAGCCTTCGCCATCAGTGCAGTTTTTCCACACCCTGACACGCCAAACACAAACATTGGCTGGTTGGAGCGGCCAGTCACATAGGCCCGTAATTTTTCGATCTCCGATTCCCGACCAATCACAATTTTGCTCCACGTTTTCCTCGTTTCTGCATGCTGCAGCACTTCCGTCATGAGGTGGTCTTCGCGTACGTTCCCTCGCTGTACCATCGCGCTGTCGATCAAACTACGTAACTTTTTAGAAAACAAGGTACAGAACTCCTGGATGTACTTGCGATGTAGCTGATCCTCTATTTCCTGGCAAACCTCCCACTTAACTTGAAACTTCAAGATCGCATCCTTCTTGCTGAGTGATTGTTCTACCCGCTCTTTGAGGTCGTTCAGAAGATTTTGCGCTTCATCATTCACCATGTCTTTGCTCAGCATGTCGATATAACTCGGCGAATTCAGGTCCTTCAAATTTTCTCTCATGTTTTCAATAGTCCTAAACACGGATAACGTTTGTAAATTTTCTGAATCCTTCTTCATTCGATCTAGAATCCCGTGGCATATTTCATCTTCAGTAACTGTTAAAGAAGTTATACAAAAGAAAATAACTGAAGGAAATTAAAGAAAATAACTGTAAAAATTATTTAAATTCTACATTTTATAAGATATCTGCTCATGACAAAGCTAATTTATACTTGTTTATACGTTATCACTACAGATATAATTGAGATCATCTTATAAATAAGACAATTTGAACATGCAATCCATTCTTTGAATTGCGCCTCTCGTAGTTTACCAGAATTAATTTAATCCTGACCGGATACCAAGGAATAATTGCTGATTGGATACTATGGTATATTTGCTGATTGGATACTATGGTATATTTGCTGATTGGATACTATGGTATATTTGCTGATTGGATACTATGGTATATTT
>WURV02200751.1:0-11655 GCA_011762755.2 Epimenia babai
TATATATATAGATACATCTACACATCTACTTGTGTATATACATCATATATTCGCCTATACTATAAACATAATATTAATGCATATACATATATGTATATATGATTTAGACATACTTGTATATAATGTGTATATACATATATACTATGTATATACAGTATGGGCACAGATATAGTGTACACGTAATACAAAAGCATACACACATAATATACAGCTTTATACATATACATACATACACACACATCATATATACATATATATAATGCATAATATACATGCATAATACGCGTGTGGGTATATACCCAATATATACATAATAATTGTACTCAATATGCTTACAAAACTAGATACTGCAATAATGAACATATTATATATATGATATAAAAGTTTGCTTTCACTACTCTATTCTGTAGATAACTCCATTCATACGCTGTTTTCTGCGATATCTTGCATCCCCGTTTGCATCCCTGCCTCATGACTCAACGCGGTTAATCCCGATTTGGACTACACAGTGATCATTTCTCATTCATACGTCTATAAACATCGTCTTAACTGATGGATCGCGGGAGTTTTCAACCCATTATCTAACAATTTCTGTAATTGCAAAAGATCGTTAAAATCCCCCTTCCCTCTAGTCTCGATTTTTGTCGTAAATCTCAAGCAATAACGGAGGCTCGCTGTAGTTTTGTTGACTTTGTTGACATTTTTCACGTGGTCAAATAACACTGAGCCCGGCTACCTCGTGGGTGGGCGACCATTTAGTTGGGAGGGCGACCATTTAGATGGGCGAACCAGTAGGCCTATTCAAGCCCAGTGATTCCACCTCTCCCGTATATGAGGGCTAGCAGTCCCTGGCTCGCTGCTACATAAACGGGTCAGCGCCGTAAAGTAATCATAAGGCACCCATAAGGAACACCTAGACGTCCCCTATACCCAACGAAGTGAGCCCGGTGTAGTCCACATTGCGGATGTCGGTCACAATATCGGAATAACCGCGGTCGCACGCAGTTACTCACTCCCCGCACGCGTAGTCCCTCCCTCCTCACTGACTGAACCCTCGCACGTTGCTTGTGTGTTTCGACGCAGCTTCAAAGACGGCCTGGCATTTTGCGCATTAATTCATAGACACCGGCCCGACCTTATCAACTACAATGCTCTTTCCAAGGTGAGGCTCACGGTGAAACTGGCACCGGTCAGGCCACGCGACGTCGCCGGATATTCGTAACGATCTCTTCAGCTTTTTCGTCAAATTTTTACAACCAATTTCAGCTTTATCGTCATTGTACAAATCATTAAACGAAGAATAGCAACCCAATTATTAGCTACTTTATGCAATAAATATACTCGATGAATATTCAAATCGATTTTTTTAGTTAAGAATAATATACCGATTTTCTTGTTTATTTTTTTACTTTTTTAATCACTCTTGGAGCTGACAAAGTTGCCTTCAGAACTGTATACAGCATTTATATTTTGTGCTAAATTCAATTTTAAAACATTCGTGATTTTGCATATGAAATGGCGAATTTCCGTTGACGTGGCCCAGCTCAAAAATAGCTAGTATATCCCAATAGCAGGAATATATTATTGTATATAAGAAAGTAATATGCCATCCTAAATGATTCATCAATAGAAACCGTCACCATGATTATCATGGCTTCATACCGTTGCAGAATTAATCGCTTCGCATGGTGTACGACCAAACGCCATGCCTAACGACATTAATACCAATGCCACGTAGTTTTTCTTATGATGTTCATTGTGTATACGAGTTCTAAAAGACACATTAAATGATTTCGTTCATGTATGTCATTTTTTTATCATTCGATAATTCAATAATTATCACGAGTTGTATGTTTTTGACGGTTCGCTCGCTTTTGATCTTTGTTGATTCTTGTCACGTCTGCCATCAACATCATTCGGATATTCACGTCTCGTAACAACTTCATCATGTGAATTTCGGTATTTAATGATAAATATCAAGCAACAATCAGACTTAGGGTATGCTAGCGAAGCGTCGAACGTGTCGTCATGGTAACAAAGTGCGTGTCTGTGTCACTAGGACAACCCCCACCACAACCTGAACTTGGCGTTCGATGTCGCCGAGAAACATCTCGATATTCCCAGGATGATAGACGCTGACGGTGAGACAGTAGGCGTTGTTAGGCTAGGGCCTTTATTATTGACAGACTTCCTATTATTAGTAAATAATTTTTAGTTGATTTTGTGTGATTTTATGATGTAACATGCTTCTTTAATATTTATTGGATGTAGCCATAGTCGTTCATGGAAAAATGTAGAGAAATATAGATAAAAATATCCTCCCCTGTGTTATGCCTTGAACCCCATGATCTTCTGTTGACTGATCCTAAATTCTCCCCTTTTTTGCCTCGGATCACATGACCTTCTAATGACAGATCATAAATGCTTCGCTTTGTTATGCCTCGGATCACATGACCTTGTAATGACTGATCCTAAATCCTCCCCTTTTGTTATGCCTCGGATCACATGACCTTCTAATGATTGATCCTGAATCCTCCCCTTTTGTTATGCCTCGGATCACATGACCTTCTAATGATTGATCCTAAATCCTCCCCTTTTGTTATGCCTCTGATCACATGACCTCCTAATGACTTATCCCAATTCTCCCCTTTTGTTATGCCTCGGATCACATGACCTATCATGTAGATGATGACAGAGCCTCAATCACCCCCCTTTGGTACTCATGGAATCTGATAGAAGTATCACACGAGTAATTCAGCAACGGTGGGTTCAGGCCCCATTCATCGTTAAGGCCCCACACATATATCGTATGTATGCTTCTACTGTAGTACCTCGGTCTTTACGCTTCGTGTGCGTGTGTTTGGGTAGATATGGTGAATTCGGCTAAACCCGATGAGAAGTCCGTGATGGCGTACGTCTCGTCCTACTACCACGCTTTCTCAGGCGCCCAGCAGGTAACATTAGCACCAACCCTAATCTTGTTATCGCCACCATCTACGATAATTGTACTCTTACATCCGATGTACTCACTAAATACCGGGCAAATAAAGACGGTTCCATCTCTTAAGGCCGAAGTTTTATGGCAGGAAATTGAAGCATCAGTGCCGGGTTTACTTGGAAAAGATGACTTTTGTTATTACATACCTCAGTTTCATACCTCGATGTAGTCCCATAACCGGGCTGGTCTCATAACTGGGCTGTCTCATAACCGGGCTGGTCTCATAACTGGGCTGTCTCATAACCGGGCTGGTCTCATAACCGGGCTGGTCTCATAACCGGGCTAGTCTCCCGTTTTGTGATGCCGAATACACAGCCATCTTGTATATTGTATCAGGCACGTGTTGGCAAATATAAAAGTGGTATGTTTGCAAATGTCAGTAGTAGGTTTTCGTTTTATATATTTTTATTAATCTGCGTTATTTGTGCCTTTTCTAACACATATCACATCTACTCGATTAGCACGCGTTTCTTAACAAGTTTCTTAAAATGGACATTATAAGGCGCGACTTACAATAGCGATTTATGGCACGTGTCGACAGGCCGAGACAGCCGCGAACAGGATCATCAAGGTGCTGAAGGTCAACCAGGAGAACGAGAGGCTGATGGAAGAGTACGAGAGACTCACCAGCGAGGTAAAGTCCGGGTAAACTCAGCGTCACTCGGTAAATGTCGCTTTATGGTGCCACGTTTGGGGTGATAGCTCTGTTACGTGCACCAACATGTGACCCTCGCGCTGTCTTGTTTTTCTCCCAGTGTTTGATTTACTATACGGCCTCGAATGATTGTTGCCGGTCACGTGGATCCCTACCTGTTAATGTGAAGCTGTTTAATGTGAAACGTTAGTCAAAGCGATGATTTGTGTTATCTTATTCATAACCATTATTGATGAATATATATGTCTGCCTGCTGTATATAATTAGAATATATATATATGTATATGTATCATCTATAAAAACCGGATTGTTCCATTTAAAATCTTCAAATCGGAGTGTAGCTAGAGTGGTTCTGTAACTAACACGAGAGAAGTTAATGGACCAAACCTCACCTCTGGTGGGACCGGAACCCACAACCCTAGGATAGCTCGTCCGGTGCGCTACGAGCGCATGAGTTCAGGTTTCATCGGAGGCAAGGTCTATTCTGTGCATTTCTATTCTATAAAAAGCATTTGAAAGATTCGTTTGTGGGTCTTTTAGCATCAATGCCGAGCTAGTTATGAAAGTTTGTATTTGTATGTGTACAGTCATATTGTGGATACGCTGTTAAAACAACGAGCGAGAATACAAAAATTACGTTTTAGCTAGCATTTACACGTTCACTAATGCACGCGGCTCGCACGACGACAGCTGCTCGCGTGGATCAGGAAGACTCTACCGTGGCTCGAGGACCGCCACACGGACAACACGCTCGGCGGCACGCGCAAGAACCTCGACCAGTTCCGCGACTATCGACGCAGCCAGAAACCGCCGAAACTCGAGGAGAAGGCGCGCCTCGAGAACAGCTTCAACACGCTCCAGACGCGACTACGGCTCAGTAACAGGCCCGCCTACCTGCCCACCGAGGGCAAGCTCGTCTCTGTTAGTACATTTATTATCAATCCCGCTCACTTGCCCACCGAGGGCAAGCTCGTCTCTGTTAGTACATTCATTATCAATCCCGCTCACTTGCCCAAGCTCGTCTCTGTTAGTATATTGCGTAACAGCCTCGCCACACGCCCTCGAAGGGCAAGCACACTTTTTTAGTACATTCGGTATTAGTCGCCAGTGCACTTGCCCACAGAGGGCAGGCCCATCTCCGTTGGTACATCACGAAACGCTCTAACCACTTGCCTTCTGATAGCCAGTTCACTTTCGTTATTACTATTGGTAACAGGGCCCCTCACTTGCCCACTGAGGGCAGACTCGTCTCTGTTAGTACATTCATTATTAATCCCGCTCACTTGCCCACTGAAGGTAAGTTTCGTCCACTCCTACATCCAGTAATGAGCTATTCACGAACATTCGCCACGATACGAGACGTATAAGAAACTTTTTTTACGAAAAAGGCGCTCTTTTCTTCTGACAGGACATCGCCAAGGCTTGGAACGGACTCGAGTCCGCAGAGAAAGGCTTCGAGGAGTGGCTTCTTTCTGAACTACAGAGGTACATGCATTAACAATTAATCATGGAAGGTGTGTCACTCAAACGGTGTTCCTACCCTAATCATCATTACCTGCTATTTTAGTAATACTGTTTTTTATTTACAAGCAAATTTTTTTCCTTTTTATATCTTGTCCAGTCATATTACCGTACCATATTACCTTGCCGCAGTTTTGGTGTGATGGCATATTTCAGATTATATTGTCAACGATTTTCATTTTCAATGTTCGACCATAATTTCTCTCTCTTATTCTTAATAGCAAGTTGTCTCATGGATGGTATTCAGCGTGTTGGTTTATTGGACGAGTGCTTCCGATCTTAGCAGATCACAAGAGCTAAATTTAGATAATAATGCGCAGATTTAATTTGGATTTATTTGGATTTACTCGGATTTATTCGGATTTACTCGGATTTATTGGGATTTACTCGAATTTATTCGGATTTATTTGGATTTACCCGGGTTTATTTGGCTTTACCCGGATTTTTGGGGGATTTACTCGGATTTACTCGGATTTATTCGGATTTACTCGGATTTATTCGCGCCCGAGCAACGTGACTCGGTATTCATGGTTTCATCGGTCGTTCAAACCAACACGCTGCTCGCGTGTCGATGCGTGTCGCACCCCCAACAACCCCACCCTCTCGAGTATCGTTTACACGTCGTTTGCCTCACTCTGTTCCCTCTCGTGTCGCGCAGACTCGAACGTCTTGACCACCTCGCGCAGAAGTTCAAGCACAAATGCGACATCCACGAGGACTGGTCGACCGGTAAAGAGGACATGCTGCGTAGCCGCGACTACGAGACGTGCAACCTCAACGAGATCATCGTGAGTCCAATCATACCCCTCCCCCCCGCCCCACCGTAGATCTCACCCACCCCCTACACGATACTCGATCCCAGCATTATACTCCGCTCCTACACTCCATAAATACACCGTTTTATTTATCTCTTTGTATTCAATGTATCTCAGTTGTTACATTCGAATTAGCCATAGACATACCTGGCAAAATATATAGGTAGATTATTTTCTTTTATCGCGCATTATAAAAGGGGGTTCACCCATCGTGTACCGAATCATTAGCCCTTTACAGACTAGATTATATTCACTCGTGATGGTGGGGAGATCACTTAAGGGTAAACCCACCCGACTCTGATGTGACTATTTCCCTTAGCCCATACACGCCCACTCATTTCGAGCACAGACCGTCTGCATGTGTAGATATGAATTCCGTTAATTCGCTAAATGCTTGATGGGATCGCGGAGAGTGGTAAGTGCTGTGGTTCCATCCGGAGAATGTCCGAAATACAGCAAGCAGGGAACACTACATGGCAAAAACACACCGCTGTAGGTGGTGCCCATATGTGGTTTAATGTATTGTACATGAAACGCCACAGTGGTATGCTATCTAAACAGTACTGTGCTATCTAAATAGTGCTGTGCTATCTAAACCGTGGTATGCTATCCAAACAGTGATATGCTATCTAAGTAGTGGTATGTTGTCTAAATAGTGGTATGCTATCTAAACAGTGCTGTGCTATCCAAACAGTGGTATGCTATCCAAGTAGTGGTATGTTGTCTAAATAGTGGTATGCTATCTAAACAGTGCTGTGCTATCTAATTAGTGGTATGCTATCTAAAAGTGGTGTGATGTCTAAACAATGGTATGCTCTCTAAACAGTGATGTGCTATCTAAAAAGTGGTATGCTGTCACAAAAGTGGTATGCTATCTAAACAGTGCTGCGCTATCTATACAGTAGTATGCTATCTAAAGACGAGTTAAGTTAGCATCACTATGCGCCCTGATTCCAGGCGATGAAACGCAAGCACGAGGCGTTTGAAAGTGACTTGGCGGCCCATCAGGACAGGGTGGAACAGGTCGCGGCTATAGCGCAGGAACTCAAGTATGTTCGCCTGTCCGTCCGTCCGTTCATCTGTGATGAATGTTGATTTAATACAAACTTTGTTTTTCTTTGAATTACATCGTACGCCCTTTTATATACATATATTGGCATGTCATGTATGTGCTAGTTATATTTTCACCACTCACTTTACTGTATATCGACATAACCGAATGGCCTCAATGCCAAAAAGTGAACCGCTGTTTGGAAGATTAAGTATATTTGGAAAACGACGACTTACTGCAACTCCCAATTTGTCTGTTTATCTCTGTATGATTTTAGCGCTGCCACCGTAGTCTCAGTAAACGCCGTACTTGTGAGGCGAGCGCGCTGCTGGGAGTATATTAGGGAACATGCAGCTAGGATTATATGCAGCGGCACAATATTGTAATACTCCAATAAAGACTTTCATACCGATGGTTTTATCATGAACAGCACCTGAACGCGTGTCCCGCATGGTGGAACTTTTTATATGTTTACATATCTTTTTAATAAGTGCTCTGTATAGACCCAATCTATTATATGTTTTTCCGATAGATGTATTCTATTTAATATCTTTACTTTTATGTGCTGTAAGTCTGATGATTTTTCATCTCACTATAATTTCTGAATTTTATATCAATTTCTACATTGTAAAGTGCGTCTGACAGCATATACATGCTTTAAGAAGCATTATAATCACTATTATTATTATTATTTATTATTATATGTGTGTGTGTGTTCGTTACAGTGCGTTGGACTACCATGATTTAGCTACCGTCAACTCGCGCTGCCAGGTGAGACTGTACATATGTATGTATATATGTATGTATGTATGTATGTATGTATGTATGTATGTATATATGTATGTATGTATATATGTATGTATATATGTATGTATGTATGTATGTATGTATGTATATATGTATGTATATATGTATGTATGTATATATGTATGTATATATGTATGTATGTATATATGTATATATTTAGACAATATAGGGGTCATCAGCTGCAAATAGTGGTAAATTGTCCAAAATGATGCATCAATTTTCCTCTCTGATCTAATTATCATACGACTTTGTTCTGTCATTTGTTCTATCACTTGGTTTTGTCATTTGTTCCGTCACTTTGTTTTGTCATTTGTTCCGTCACTTTGTTTCGTCATTTGTTCCATTACTCCATTTTTGTCATTTGTTCCGTTACTCTATTTTTGTCATTTGTTCCGTTACTTAGTTGTTTTTTCATGTGTTCCACCTTGGACATCTCGTCTTCTCGTGTATTTCAGAGAATTTGCGACCAGTGGGACTCCCTCGGACACCTGACCTCGAAACGCAGACAGGCACTAGAGGTCAGACTTGTAGACGTCTATTAGTGTTTCAACTAGTAATAGGTTTGACATTTTATTTCTCTATATGAATGAAGTCATTCGCAATCAACAGTTTGAGTTGCCTAGTTCCTCTACTACTGAATGTGGAACCATTACACTTTAGAATTGTACAATCTGTTTTGTTTCTCGCATGCTAAAGAAATATCGCATCTCGTCCCATTATTCACGTACAATCAAACGATCATAATGCATTTATTCATTCCAATTCGTTAGTCTCTAGTATGTATACAATGTAATTTTTGTAGGTGCTTCCATCGATGGAGCATGTTATAATTTAACCCTTACCACACTGACATCCGTATATCACATTACTACAGCAATTTAACTCTGTCACAACAGGGTGTTAAGGTCTAAGAACGACTATCGTAAAAGTAGCTGAGTAGTTCTTTTCGGTTTGGAACTATAATCGAGCAGTGTTTGGTGATGACCTTGATGGAGTGACTGTGACTATGTGAATGACATCCGTGTTGTGTGACCCCCTTCAGGATCAGGAGAAGCTTCTCGAGCGCATCGATCAACTCCATCTCGAGTTCGCCAAGAGAGCATCCGTGAGTCGTAGATCGCCGTTCAGTCATTCGCTCGAGAAATTAGTCAAATACGGATGATCGTTTTGTGGCGTCAGTTTCGGGAACAAGATAACGTTATGGTAGAGTGCCCGCCTATGAACCAGAAGGCCAGAGTTCGATTCGCGACTAACACTAATTAGTCTCGCGTCTGCGGGCAAGGTTTCTATGCAGATTGCTCATGTCAACATTGAGATGAAGCAGTCTTAAGTTGGAATTTATTAGCGGCAACACCGATTAAATATGTCCCGGTGAGTGGCTTGCTGGTGCTTGTTACAGAGTTGCCTCTCCATCATGTTTATGGTGCACCATCATTCGTCACGCTGCACAAGCGAGTTTAGGTTAAAGTGCGTAAATGCTGCACGTTTGGGCGGTCGTTCCCGCTTGCACGTTTATGATTTGTGTCCTCGTCAATATGTGTTACGACACATGACTTTTGATTTTAGCTTCGAATTGGGTCGTGTATTCGATTAAATTGTATCAAAATGTTTAATAACAAAGCGATATATCCCACCGTTGAAGTCGTCGATATATCATCGAATTGATATATTGTAGCTACTACAAAGTGAGCGATATATCGGGGCGGTGAATTAATTAACTTATTAAACATTAAATACTGGAGGCTCGAATCGGGACAACGATATGTCTACTTGCAGCCCTTCAACAACTGGATGGACGGAGCGAAGGAAGACCTCATGGACATGTTCATCGTTCACAGCACCGACGAGATTCAGGTCTCGAATCCTACCGTCTGAGTCCTCGTGACTTAAGACCTAACCACCTTGTTTATTTATTGTTTATCGTTTACCGTTTATTGCCACGTGTGTACGTATTTCTAGTTTGTATTACGCTGTGGCTAACTATATCTATTGGTTTTATTTGCCTAATCTCGTGTGCATTGTAAAAATCGGATATTAAAAATAGTCCCGTCAGAGTTTTTTCTGTGCATTTCTTTCCAACTATTCAGAGAACCACATTGGCTACCCTCTTTATCATCACGTAAAAGTGGGAGATGTAGTCATGTGTTATTTTGTTTGAAATTCTCTCAGCAGTTTCCACCAAGGCAACCTGAAAATAGTATTCATCTATAATGCATATAAATACTTCAAATAAGTACAATTATATGTGTACATATATGTATGTATATATATATATATATATATATATATTAAACTGAAGTGTACTGGGTACTGAACACTGAGTACCGAGTACTGTACTCCGAATGCCTCGTCTCCTCAGGGGCTCGTCGATGCTCACGAGCAGTTCAAGAGCACATTGGGAGAGGCGCAGAATGAGTACGAGTTCATCATGTCCCTCGTGCAGGAAGTCAACCAACTCACCAAGATGGAGAACCCCTATACAAGTCTGACCGGTGCCGTAAGTCCCCCAGTCCAGCATCCACGTAACACGACCATATATATCGCTGACCTTTCTGGAAGTTAACGTGTCTACTTACGTGTCTGCTGGTTTTCATGATAAGTGTAGACTAGAGAATAGATAGACGGGCCTTTACCGATCTTATAGTAGCGATAAATTGTGTGAGGGATTTCGTTACAACGAATCATGGTCAGGTTGAAATGTCTTGGCTTATGTGGTCCGGTTCATTAAATGCGCAATGTCCTGTTTTTGTGTCATGGCCTTTCATGTGAGAGGTTGCGTGTTCGAATACGCACAGGCTAAGGACTTTTCCCACACCTTCTACAACAGGAAATGAGCGAGATTTTTTGTTTTGGCATGAGTATTGAGAAAGATTTGTCGTGGGATATTGTAATATTTCTTTACGGTAAACGGCGGCCTTATGATAAGCGCAACTGATATGTACTACCATTAAAATAAAGTATCACTGAAACCTCACCTTTTGACCCTCTGGTTCGTGCTTCACGTGTCGTCTGCCTTCATTCGTTCTGCCACCGTGTTTTCGATAGTCTCAAGGATCGTGTTTCTTGGACCGTATGTCTCGTCTTGTTTTGTGCGTCTTGATTCTCGTATTCTTCCCGCGCGCGCGTATCGCTTAACGTGTCTCGCCTCGTTAACCACGACGCGTCTCCCGTCTCGTGCGTCCGCAGGACATCCGGCAGAAGTGGGCCGAGGTGCAGCACCAGGTGCCGTTGCGCGACTCGACCCTCAAGGACGAGATGGCGAAGCAGCAGAACAACGAGCGTCTCCGCGGTAACTTCGCGGCCAAAGCGAACATCGTCGGCAAGTGGATCGAGAACCAACTCGACGCGGTCGCCTCGATCGGCGTCCAGTCGAAGATGTCGCTCGAGGAACAGCTCAACAAACTAAAGCAGTACGAGTCGACCGTCGCCCACTACAAACCAAACATGGACGAACTGGAAACAATCAACCAGGTAAGACGTTATTCAAGGTGCCGTTCAGTCGGTTCGCCAACAATGTACGAGTTAATCGTTCCAAACTTCGAGAACTGACAACAGGGACTCTGCCTTACGTGAATGATGTAATTCTAGAACTGAAACCACATTACATTTCACCAAAGTATCTAGTCAACAAATGGTTTTTTCCTTCGTCGTTCCAACCCTAGAACCACAACTCTGTTGTACTTGACCCACTATATAGATAAAGGGCAAGACCTTTTATATAGACTAACTGGTTTATTGATCACAAGCTTTCGCATAAGCACTATGCTTTATCAGGTGCTTATGCGAAAGCTTGTGATCAATAAACCAG
>WURV02200762.1:0-11654 GCA_011762755.2 Epimenia babai
AGTAAACATTTCGCATTATTTGTCGACTTACTCAGTAAGAGACTTGAGAAGTTAACTTCGTCGTTGTAATAAAAAAATATGTTGCAATATAGCGCGATAACTGTCACAAAATGGTCTTGTTTTAATCAATGGATGAATAATACTAGTAGTGGAATAAATGTAATAAAACGCTTGAAAATCATCGAAGCATGTTACGTTTATCTTTACATTACGTAAGCTTCGCACATCAGACAGTTTGTTGAGTCAGTCCGTGCCCTAATTTCGCTGTCACGTGGTACTAAAAAGCCACGCCCACATTACCTTGCCACAGCAGGGAAAGAAATGTCGCGAACAGGATAGGGCGGACAATTTTAGTCGTGAAGGTAAAGGTCGAAGGTACAAAGGTCGATAATCGTGTACAGAGGGCTGCGACCTACTCGTCTGAGGAATAAAAGAATAAATTCAAATTGATAATTTATTTATTCTTTCTGTACACAATCTCTTATTACGAGGTATGACATTTTATAGGTAACCATGTCTCTTTCTTATTAAATAATCAACAAAATTTCCCTCTCGTCGTATTCAGCTGTGTTCGTAAGTACCACGTACCGTACTAATCATTCGAGAGACACACCCACACTGGGCCACAGATCAAAATGAGATACACCGACAATGATACACATCAATACAAGTACATAATTTTAATGACCACATGTCACTGTTTACGTAGGTGAATACAGACCTAAAAGATAAAACCCACCCCAAATGACAAATCTATGGGTGAATATTTTTTATTTTCCAATTATAAATTATAAGTATAACCACTGGAGTCGCAACTGAAATGTCACTGGTTCGAAACCGCCCATCATCCACTTTATGCGACGATCTCCCGCAAGTCATTTATCCCCTATAAACATTCATTGTAAACCGTATCTGAGAGTGTTTATTGGCTGATACTTGTGCTGTATAAGTGTTGTCATTTACTTTCTATTACTATTAGGCAATTTACTCTGCTGTTCCTAAACATATACGTCATATATTTCTGTAAATATTTGTTGCCAGTGAATAGTCTAGGTAGATTAATTTTAAATTTGCGTAGCTAGTGACCATGGACTATCACTGATATATCCTCATTTTTGCATTGATATACTGATTACGATTCTGCATTATTTATACACCATCACGCGCATTGACACCTAATTTACATATATACGTATATATGCCTGCGTTGTAATTCCACTTTCATCACCTGATGCAGCATAGTGTTTATGCGAAAGCTTGTGATCAATAATAAACTAGTTAGTGTATATAAAGGCTTTATCTTTATAGTTTATATCAATTAGACTGACACGGCTACCCACCCTTATATTTAGAACCGACTGATCCACTTTTTTTATAATACTAGGTGTCTTAAGTTATATGATATTGATTATAAAACTTCTTGTATTATATATATGGCATATCAATCATTGTTGCCAGTCAATATATATTCAGTCATATTATATTAGAGATTGTCATGAGCACGACTGTGACTTTAGGAGGATGTGTGTTTTCAATCTTAAATTCGCTAGAACCACAGAAAAAAGCATGTGTATCTCCATAGCTGGCATAAAGTTATGGAACAAGACTTGCAATGCTATTAAACATGCTCCCAATATAGAAACTTTGAAAAACCGACTGAAAAATTATATCCTAGATAACTACAAATGTTATGATTAGAATACTGTCAATTATTGTAAATGCTTTTCTACAGCTTTACGACAGCCACATGTGGCTTTTTTACATTATAACAAACGTGGATGAATCATTTGATGTGTATAGGGTAGTGTGTGTTTGTTATATGTGATATGTTTCATACGTTTATTGTTAAATACTGCGCATGTACCATACCGTTTATTGTTACTTTGTCAATGATTTTTGTTTATGAATATAAATAAATATATGAATGTTCAAATCTGATAAATTTACTTAAAACATTCAATATTGTGTTTTCTATTGTGGAATAAAATTTAGCTCAATTCTCAGCTAACACGATTTTATCCCAATATGGTGGGTGCCCCCGCATAAGTTAACACTTCTGGTACCCCCTTTCAACATTCTGTCCAGTTAACAAACTTATAATACCGAAATACTACTTTCTGTAATATATATCTGATATGACTAAAAATAGTTTGTGTATCATTACTATTGCCTTTTAGCAACAACTTTTAATCATATTGTATATAATATAAACATATATGAATTTTGTGTATTATTGTATAATTTTACTGATGTGTAATAAATATATAAATAAAATAAAATAATCACTATGATGTTTTCTCTCAGCTTTTAATGATGTCCGCAACCAATGACCTAACAGTGCTAAATAATCACGAGGATAAACCAGCTAAAATCCTCAACTTATCGAGTCTTAATCCTAGAATCTTGGAGGTCGAATACGCCGTGCGAGGGCCGTTGCTAATACGAGCAGTCGAAGTAATTCAAGAACTCGCGAACGGCGTTAAAAAGCCATACGACCATGTCATTCGGTGTAACATCGGCGATGCTCAAGCAATGGGTCAGCCACCGTTGACGTACATCCGACAAGTTGTAGCAGTATGCACATGCCCGGAGCTGCTGATGGACAACCCGTTAATTCCGTTAGACGTTAAGTATCACGCGAAGCGGTTACTCAGCGATTGTTTAGGTAAGAGTATCGGGGCCTACAGTCCGAGTTTAGGACTGACGCGCGTTCGTGATGATGTCGCGAAATTCATCGAGAATCGCGATGGTTTCCCGAGCAAGTCTTCGGACATTTTTCTGTCTGCGGGCGCGAGTGAGGCTATTCGGTTGATTTTGTTCACGTTGATGTCGGGGAAGGACGGTGATCAGCGATCCGGAGTGATGATCCCGATTCCGCAGTATCCGCTGTATTCCGCCGCCCTGTCCGAGTTCAACGCCTACCAGATACATTATTTGTTGAATGAGGAGAACAATTGGAGCCTCGATAAAACCGAGTTGGAGCGTTCCTTGAACGATGCCAGACAGTATTGTAAACCGCGAGCCATAGTCGTTATAAATCCGGGCAATCCTACGGGGCAGGTGCTCACGCGCAAGAACATAATGGAAATTGTCAAATTCGCGTACGACGAACATTTAATGATTTTAGCGGACGAAGTTTACCAGCACAATGTGTACGCAAAGGGCTCAGAGTTCCATTCATTCAAGAAAGTGATTAGTGAGATGGGTGCGCCTTACGACGCGATGGAGCTAGCGTCTTTTTTTTCCGTGTCTAAGGGTTTTATGGGTGAATGCGGATTTCGCGGTGGGTATTGCGAGATGTCTAACTTCGATCCACGCGTTATGCAGCAATTAAGCAAGCTATTGTCGGCGCGTTTATGTTCGCCGATTGCATCGCAGGTTGTTATGGACGTCGTCGTGAATCCCCCACAACCCGGACAAGAGTCGTACGACAAATACGAAACCGAAAAGAAGAAAGTCCTAGATGATTTGAAATTAAAGGCAAAGATAGTGTCCCAGGGCTTAAACTCGATGGATGGCATCACCTGTAACGAAATCCAAGGCGCGATGTACGCCTTTCCTCGCCTTCATTTGCCGCAAAAAGCCATCGATGCTGCTCGTCTTTGCGGGCAAAAACCAGACGAGTTTTATTGTTTCGCTTTACTCGAAGAAGCAGGTATCTGCACGGTGCCCGGTAGCGGTTTCGGGCAAAAAGAGGGTACGCACCACCTTCGCACGACCATATTGCCTCAGGTCGATGACATGAACGAGGTGCTCGAGCGGTTTCGCAAATTCCAAGAGAGCTTCATGGCCAAGTACAAATAATCGGTTCGTTTTCAAGACGGTTATATTATATAGTAGTACGTGGTAGTATAGTCAAGTGGTAAAACCGCTACATGTATAACTGACTTAAAAGTGGGTTCCAAACCACATAGTACCAGTCGACTTTTTCGTGATAATCCACTGTGAGTCATTGATTCCCATTGCTCGAATAGATCCGTCTCATACCGTCCTTCACGGATGATGTGTGAGTGTCGAGGGTATTATACAGTACTGTGCCAAAGTCTTGGGTCGCCAAGTGACGGTTCTCAACAAATCTTTAGGGACAGCAGCTGTTACAGGCTCCAGCGTACTTATCACATTTTATTTTCTCAGCGCTTAAGGTTACCTCAGTTGGTAGAGCATTAGACCGGATATCTGAAGGTCATGGATTCGTATCCGATCAGAGATATATATATTTTTTCTGTGCGTTTCCTTCCAGTTATTCAAAGAAATACATTGGCTATCCCCATTTACATCGCATTAATATAGAAAATGCCGCAAAAATCAGCCTGCACCCTGCTTGTGGCAGATATCTGTGTATGTCGCTGGCGTGATATACGGACTTTATATCAGCGGTTCTCAAAAACTGCGTGAAATGCCTAAATGCACAGGAGATACTTGCCCTTGTAACTCAGTAGGTAGAGCACCAGACCGGTTATTTGGAGGTCATGGGTTCGTGTCCCAATAGAGGTACAGTATACATTTTTTTCTGTGCATTCCTCAGCTCAGTTGGTAGAGCATCAAACCAGTTATCTGGAGAACATGGGTTCATGTCCCATCAGAGATATATGTATTTTTCCATGCATTTCGCTCCAGCCATTTGAAGAACCACATTGGCTACCCCCATTAATGAAGAGGGTTATCACAGAAACTGATTTCCACGCAAGATTCAAAACCTTAACCCTCTGCTTTATCAGCTGGCGAACCTGGCTATATACCATTTTTTCAGAGATTTTCTGAGATCACGATCATTACAAGATAGGCTTTGTCGCGATTTTTCACTACTAAATGCAACATGCAATACAATATTTCACAATTCTGCATTTGTCCATGCAAAATTCAACCTCATGCTGTGAAAATCATTCTTCATGATAAGCTACTTTTGATTGCGTTATTTCTTTGTAGGATGAGACCAACCGCACGTTCCCTCGTGAAGACCTGACAAATTACGCAGCTCTAATTATACTGATCACTGCAGCAATTCTTCTGCCTTATATTGGTAAAACGTGAGAAAAATTATTGTGCATTTCGCGCATAATTGCATCTCAGGAGTTTCAAATTTTCAGTCGTATGTAATTTTGCCGATCCTATCCCGCCATTTTCCCCGTATATAACCAGCTCTTCACTACCAGTAAAGTCTCTGGTTTTTTTTCTGGCTCAAGTATAAACATACGCCAACATTTTTAGCATATAAATATATTACGTATATATATAAATTAGAAATCACTGAAGGAACATCACCATTTGAGGATAACAAAAATAGAAATAAGACTTGTTCTTGCATATGAAATGTGCATTTTATGCTTACTTAATCTTTGAGCGGTGAAATATATTCAGCTAGAGTACATACCTTCATGAAGCGTAAAACTACCATTATTAGTCGCGCAAAACGGGGGGTGGGCAGAAGGTGGATGAACAGGTTATTGTGGTACAGGTGACTGAGAGAAAATTTTATGGTTGTAGATAATCGAGATACATCAGTTGTTCCAGTGATTGGAAGAGATATAATAATAATAGTACATTTGTTTGGGAGGCGCCCTAATAACTACGATGTCTGTAAGGCGCCTATATACATTTTGTGTGATAACTAATTATATTGTATAACAGAATAGTAAGTAAATAGAAGTAAATCATTGCCTAACACAACAGTTAAATGAAATGAAATGGAATAACTAATTATATTGCATAACACGATAAAATACATTCATATCCTAATCATCTATTCAATCATAGCCTAACGCCATCATTATGTGAAATGGAATGAAATTTTATTTGATTTTTATCGCCCTCCCAATAAAGCTGAAAGATGCTGAAAGAATGTCCATGACTAAGTCCATTTTGGTGAAGAGTTTAATATTCTTTACTACATTCTGAAGTGTTATTTATATGCAAGCACTTGTCTTATAACAAATTTTATTAGTCTCTAAATATGCTATTAATTCGGTGTTTGCTGATATTTTCGGCATGACTGGAGAGAATTTTGTTATTATGTCGATGTTCTCTTCATTCTCCAAGGCATATTTATAAGTGCCAACTATATACCAAAATTATTTATATCTAGATTGAAATTGGAAGGCCTTTCTGTCTCTGTATTTTTTTCCTGTCCGGTAATCATGCATGACACAAATTGTAGCATTGGCCCCGCAAATTCACCTCCCAATTAACCGCTTTTAAGCCATTTGCTGGCTAACGTTTCTTATGTGGTGCGTAGTTGTGGGTTTTTAGATATCAACAAAATGACTGGATAGTACACCTGTAACTGTACATGGCAACTCGTTTTATGGGGTGGGATATATACTTCCCACAGCCCAGTGGGGGACCGTAATACGAAAACATGATTATACTATACCGGTAATTGGCGACTAGATTATGTTTGGGACTAAGTGTTTAGTAAATATTTACATGTCTTCTCAGCTTTTGTCCTCTATCATTTTGCATTCTTGATGTAGAGGGGCATAATTGCAATACTATATGCGAATATTGAGCAAAATATTCCTGTATACTAGTAAACCGAAAAATACATGTACCAAACTCTAATTTGAGTAATTACTGTTTAGCGTTGCTGACTAGTAAATTACATAAAATGGTAAAATTTTGTAATATCACACATACGATTAGGGTCACCTTGATAAAATGGACATCACACAATCATCACATCTCATGATATTTGCTGAAACACTGCTTGATACATGGCGGCACGTCGTGACCTGAACATATCGCTTTTGTGCTGCAGTACCGCGTCGGCAAGTTGCACCTTCATAAGGCATGTGCTCACCTACCTTAACCAAACGAACATCATCTGAAACGTTTTTATTTTTCTACTACTTGAATGGCCCTTATGCTTACGCGATGTAAAATGTACAATAGTTGACGAGAAAGACTCGTAAGGCCAGCTGGTCATGGCCATGAACGTTTTCGGAAACCCGAGTGATTTTCCACATTATGAATAAATTCACTATTGCGAGGTCGATGAAGGAGTAGAGCCACCACTTGACCGATCGTTGCCCCACAGAGTAACGTTCTCTAAGCTGGTCGAATCTATCGACACCTGAAAACATCCAAACAAAATTATTTTACTACTACAGCAAAATACAGTATCATAGACCAAAACATTCCTATGCCATTTCTCATTGGATTCATTGCCAAACCTCCCAAACACAACCGCCTGCCGACAATCGAAAATTTTACTTCTTTCGTACAACTTCTATCTGTGATAGCATGATTGAGTTCACTGATCCACGTTGGTGAGTTTCATCACTACTCGTTCTCCCAATCCTCCCGTGTAACTATCATCTTTATCGTTGTTCCTTCCTCTACCCGTGTAAATCTTGCATTGCTGGATGTAACTAGTTTGAGCTTTTGCTATACGCCATACTTCATAGCCACGCTTTACTGGCTTTAGGGGCATGTATTGCTTCAGAGATGATCGCCCTTTGAAGGGAATCATGGACTCATCTACCAATAGTGTCTCAGAGGGACAATACACTTTCTTGATTTGATCGTTGATCAAGTCTACTAAGGGTCGTACTTTATGAAGTTTATCACACTCTGGATGGTCACGACAAGGGACAGTGTCATTATTGTTTAGGTGCAATGTTTCAGTAATTTTCTTGAAGAGTTTACATATCATCACATTAGATATCCTCCAAGAGCAGTATCAGTGCTCCAGTATGAGTGTCACTCAGGTAACTCATGTATACCCATGAGTATCAACATACCTACATACGTCTTCACTTCCTTTCTAGATATGTCATACCAGTTCCGCTTCCCCTAATTTGTTCTTGTACCTTAACCTGTTTTATTCTTTGATTGAGCTGCATATCGATTAGTTTCGTCGATAATACTCTGCCAGATATCGTCTGTCATCACCTTCATGAAATAGTCACATTCAGTATCTGACTTATTCGTTGGGAAATTGACACTGGCTGCACCATCAAACTTAAGCATACTTCTCAATGACTCTGGAACACTTTTTTCCAGCCATCCTCAAATTCTTTCTTAGCTTAATATTCATCAGTACCATCATCAGAGTCACTGCTTGCAGGATCATTTACTTGGTTTTGTGAAATGTCACTTGAACGTGTACTGATAGATGATGTTGGCAATTCAACGACATGTAATAGAGCGAGTTCTCTTGCACCATCATCTGCTTCAAAGTCTATAACCTTGTTTGGGTAAAATAACTGCATATACACTAGAAAAACCTAAAGTAGGAATAAACACCAGACAATCCAGAAATTCGCGAAAAGTTGACGTTTTAGTAATTCCTATAATAGTGTCTCACGCAAAATGACAGAAAAATCTCAATTTTGAAAACTGAAAGTGAAACCAAAAATTACCATGATTTACTTCCCTTTAGTCATACTAAAACATATAAATTCAAGTGGGAAGCATGTCTCCCAGCAACCTACTAGAAGTAGGTGGGAAGTATATATCCCAGTTTCAAGCTGTCTTAATCACATTTTAAACACCAGAGAGACACATTGACAATGCGATGCTTACAACTGTGTTGAGTTTACGGAGCTGTCGGTTACCAAACTATCCTTCATCGTATAGTCGGCAAGGTGAAACAAACTGGTTATATATACATATATATATATGAATAGATGATACTAAATACGATTATCGTGGATGTGTGGAAAGCGTAAATGGCGGTGTCATATTTAACGCAACATGGTGTGAAGGTTGTATATGACAACATAACTATTCACACTCACACATCTTAATAGTTTTAGTACTATTTATGTTTTTATATATATAATCTACTTGTTTCACTTTTATTTGTTATCCATCCATCAAAGGTCATGGTCCGCTAACAGAAGGGTCATAAATAAAATCTCTTTCAGCCACTTTTCTTATTTGAAATTAATTTAAATATCCGAATACATGCACCTTTCAATTTCTGCAAGCTCGGTAATAGAGCGCCAGTCTCCGAACCAGAATGTGGACGGTTCGAATCCGGGCAATACCATTGTGTTTTTATGTTGTATCCTGGGTCAAGGTCCTTTATCCTGATCGGTCTAGTCAACTTAGCCATAAATAAGAACCAGTGAAATTTCTTTTTGGCAATGCTAATCAATAAATTAATATATGCTGGGAAAGTAAATTTGCGAGTGGCGCCTGTTTTATAGAGCTGCCAACCTCCCCCCTCTGTGATTACTCACGAACCATCATTTGCCAAGCTGCCAATGCGGCGTATAAATGCCAAATTTACTTTTTTGACACCTTGACGCTGAACCAATTGATGTCTACTCGTTGGGTTCTCTACTCGTTGGGTTCTCTACTCGTTGGGTTCTCTACTCGATATCGAGTCAGGACCTGTTAGTTCTGCTCAATACTGACTAACATCCATTATAACTATCGATGTATGAATCTGAACTGATACGAGATCAATATATGTTCTATTACGATATATCGACCCCCAATCCCCACCGCCCCATCACCATTCTCGAATGCCTTGCTCAATCGGCTTAGTATTGTGAGTGTGGTTCGGGGATATTTTGCGTCATTCCATATGCTCCTCTATACAATTGTGCAGTCGCTCAGTGTTAACTAAAACATTGCAGGAAAGTTTACCATTCCAGGAGAATGTTATATGTGTCTTACTCATACGTAGGACAAAAACTATACCAACCTTTGGGTTGTACCACAGCACTGTGTTTTGAAAGTTTTTATAATGATTCGTATATATACAGTGTTTGTTGTTTGTTGCTATTTTTTGGACGATGTAGGAGTAATTTATGTGTTTTCTTATGCACGTTACAATAATGTATTAGAGTTTTCAGTATACACTCTACAATTACCGATTAAAAGTTGTAAATCTTTGTCCTTTATTACGCCAGTAAAATAAACATTAGTCATATTTTACTATTATTATTGCAGTAACTTTAATTATAATTATCTTGTCCGTTATTCGATATTCGATGTTGCCAAAAACAACTTGTAGCTATGATATTTACCCATTTTAAAGGTACGTTAGGTTATATGTATTTACTATACAAAGGACCGGAACCGTCCCAAGGCTACTCATAGATCCCCACAGGTTGGTGGTGGAAGGGATTTAGGCACTCTGCTGGAAAAATGCCATGGGTTATATATGTATTTGATAGTCCGATAATCAGTCCAGCGTTGTCTGGTTTAAATTCTAACAATCGAAACGCGACGGTACATGCCCAATCATGTGACTCATGCCCACGTTGTACATTTACACCTTGCAATAGACTGATTGTACGTCAAAGTAGGCCTTACGCTCTGTTACACGTATTACAAGTACAAAGAAACCTAGCGTAAAATATCTGCCATTTCTAAAAACATTCTCACGAATGGGCATGATCCGCGGTTATTCTTTATTAACGATACGAAAATTGGCTCGAAATCTTCCCCCGTCCCCATGCTATGTTATACAAAATCTACTTCGTCACTAACTTCAATTGTTGAATGAATGAGCTAGATTTCATTTTCTATATTAAAGCATTTCGCAATCCTTTCACCAAACCACTAACCTATTATGGCCACGAGTTCAGATTTTCCTCAGCATGCGTATAATTCAGTTATTTTTACACATAAATGTTAATTCCCCTACATTTCATTTCGAATATTAAACTTTCTTCATATTTACCAACTATTTTTGGATAACAATTTACTTAATACATATCGGTTCTACACAAGGTGGTGGTTATACACGTGTCTTTTCATGCGAAAATTCTT
This sequence comes from Epimenia babai, assembly GCA_011762755.2. Taxonomy (NCBI): domain Eukaryota; kingdom Metazoa; phylum Mollusca; class Solenogastres; order Cavibelonia; family Epimeniidae; genus Epimenia; species Epimenia babai. The sequence continues at coordinate 10,729 of WURV02200762.1, forward strand.
AATTTCAACATGAACAAGATGGAGGAGTTCCCGCTCTTTTCGTTATACAGACATAGCTGGATCTTGTTGGTTTTTTAAAAGATTTGCATTCATGTTGATAAAAACAAATTGCATAAGTGTACATATACACCATAATAGTGTTGCTTTTTTGTTGATAATATGGAAGTAATTCATGAGTTTTGTGAATGTTATTGTAATGTATCACCAATTTTTTGTATACATTTGAGTCATTCCCCGTTGTTCGTTATGTTATTGAAAACTTAATCAAATTTTACAATTATCGTTGTATTCACTTTAATTATAGCGTCCATTATTTGATATTGCCAATGACAGTGCAACAAGATTTTTATTCAAATTAATAATTGAATAATTGTAGATTTCATAACATTATTATGAGCTTATATTGGAAGCGAAAGTCACATTTCTTGCCATAAATAAAGCAGCATGCTTATTCCTTATTTCTCTTCAGGCATATTTAAACACAACTTAGACAAGCAATTGTTGACAAAGCCAGTTTGTCATTTTGGTCATTTTTACACATTAGTTTTTTTTAGCAGACAATCGGATTAATGGAAGCTCATTAGTGTTTTAATGCTAATTTATATCTATAAGTGTGTGTTTTTTCTGACAATGATTAGGCCATATCAATGTTTTTAAATAGTGTATTTACTGATGTAAAGTGTGTTAGACAGCAATGCTATTAATGCACTTTAAATCAAATATATTTCATTTCATTTGTCCATTCTCTAACTACTAGTCACCTCATCGCAGGCCTGCACATATTCAACAAATGAAACACCTTGTCCTGTTTACAGATGTGAGGTGTCGGCAAGTACAAATATTCGCTAACTGATTCTGATTCTGATCTGTACAGTGCATACCTCGCGCTGCGAGTATTATCGCACTTTGCAAGAGAGAGAAACAGA
>WURV02200773.1:0-11654 GCA_011762755.2 Epimenia babai
CGTGACAACGACCTGAACGCAGAAGAGTACAGCGATGTTTTCCAGAGCTTCAAAAAAACCATGGGACAGACACACAGACAGACACACAGACAGACACACAGACAGACTCAGACAGACACACAGGCAGACACACAGACAAACACACAGACAGACACACAGAAATACGCACAGACACACGCACAGACACACGCACAGACACACGCACAGAGACACGCACAGACACACGCACAGACACACACATAGACACACGCACAGACACACACACAGACACACGCACACACACAGACACACACACGCGCGCGCGCACACACGCAGACGCACGCGCACACCCCCGCGCACATACACGCACACACCCACACACCCACCCACACACACACACACCCACTCACACACACACACCCACTCACACACGCATATATATATATATATATATATGTTTTTAAGGTGGTTATATATATATATATATATAGTCTATGATGCGGTTAATGCCAAAAATTCATTAGCCTCAATTATGAAGGGGAAAAACCAAATTGTGAAAAACCCACCGGCTCCGGGCCGACAATTGACTGTTTCAGTTGACGTCATTCATGCCACTGACTCCAAACACCTTCAGACAATCTACATATCTAGCACACCTCCGCTGAGTCTGTGATTGGCAATAGTTATTTACAACGAGATGACGGGACATAGCGGGAGGTAAGCAAGCATAGAGTTTCTGAAGCCACGTCAGAGAGAAAAAATCCTGAACAGAACCACACGGCAAGCGATGTACAGGTCTCCCATGGGCACGAGGGTTTAAGGCCCGATAAAACTGCATTAAGTAGAATGATTAGAGCCTGGTAGAAAATTGATCCAAGAACCCATGGATTCACAGCCAAACGCTCAAACATTTTATGATAAAATACTGGAGAAAACTTTAGAAATTATATTACACGACTGTCAAACAGCGAAAGTTCGTCCCACCGCAGCGCCCGTTGGAATTGTTTTCATATGTTGTTGTCTTCCTTTCCCTAACATTCAGCTATTACAATTGTGTCACACTACCGAATAATCATCTAATATCAATAACAAAGTAGATTTTAGTTGTATTTTAGAACTCAGTTCATCGTGAAATTATGTCTTAAATGAAAATTAATAACGTAAATGGTGGAATTAACGTGATCATATTTTATGTAAATAACTGTCGTAATTTGTACGCAACTACTCGTTAATAATCACTATGACCAAAATCATCTAAGATCATGCGTAATACTTAGTTGTAATATTCATTTGTCGGTAATCTATCAATGATTCCCGGAATGATACTGCATATAAGGCGTATAGGTCCTCCGGTGGAAACCCCAAAAATAGATCGGGAAGACTTACGACAGCACTGCCTGCCTAATTTTCATATTCGACTTATCTTAATTTTCGACAAAAGCGTAAGTTGTTGACAGGGGGATCGAAGTTGGTTTCGCAATATGCCAACCGCGCGTTATTTTCAGCACTATTTTCTGGTATAATGCATAGTGCACATTACCACATTCCCCGATATCATAAATTCCAGATTAACGAAATAGTTGGTTAGTTGGTAGATTAGTAAGTGAGTTGGTAAATTGGTGAGTAATTCATGTGGTTAGTTGGCAACCAGCTAGTTCGTTAGGCAGTCGGTGAGTTAGTATTTCAGCTTCTACTGGGTTAGTTATTTGATTCGCTCGTTCATTGGTTCGTTAGTAAGTTATACTGGTAGTAATTTTACTCAGTCAGTAGGACAGTCAGTCAGCCAGCCAGCCAGGCAGACAGTGCATCAGTTCAACAGTGAGTTTGTCGGTTTTTCACAATGCAATGATCTTCAGCACACGATTTGCAATTTCTTGTTGTAGTGACTATTTCTTCGTCGATTCTTGGCAGTTCTTGCGAGGTGCTTCATTTTCTCCATTCCCATGTACGCGAGGTGAAGGAGCTTCAAGACTGCTGGTCGAACTTTCGTTGGAACGACAACTCGAGAATCGTAGATAAGGCACCAGTAGCGCGACGTGATTAAGACGTTCGCGAACAATCGAGGGGATTCCCCGTTTGCGGCGAGAATGTTCCTAACCCGTTAAATCCAGTATACCAAGTACTGTATGCTGCCATACATCATGCCATGCCCCGCAGTGTACAGTTGCTAGTGGCTATTAGGTACTGTATGCTGCCATACCACATGCCCCTCAATGTACGGTTACTAGTGGCTACCAGGTACAGTAGTACGCTGCCATACATCATGCGCCGCCATCCATATCATGCATTATGCACTTCTAAAATGTCATAACTGCAAAAAGGACTTTCTTTTCTATCAGTAAAACCAACAGTTAGACATATTCTTCAGTTGTCTTCACTAAAACATAACAGGAAGTGAGTATTGGTGTTATCCATTTTGATTTCAATCGTCTTTTAAAAGTTTTTAATATCTGAATAGTTTAAAATTTATTCTAACTCGTTTACAATGGTCTAGAGGTGAGGAATCGTTAGGGGCTGTCTTCAAACCGTTTCAAGCATTTACTGTATCGTGTATTTAATTTTACAGATTAGATGGATGTCTACAGCTTTTGGTAAATAGTCTACAAAATTGCTCGGTCGAAAAGAACAAAATGATACATAATAACGCTACTTGATTCCTATGGTCGATGATGGCTATAGGCTACCTCATTAAAAAATAAACAACAACTTGGAGAATATATCGATTACAGTATCGTAACAAAAGAAAACGGCTTGGTGTAATATCATATCGCACATTATAGGCTAGGTATTATTAAGCAAACGTAAGACAAACTACATGATTATTGCAAATATGTCTTAATATATAATTAGCATTTTCACTTGATAAATATTAAATAATAATAGATGCCAATTATTTTGAGATATTTCTATTCAAGAAACCTCCAATTATATCATTATGTTATTACTGGTTTCTGTTTTGATTAGCTACCCAGATGTAATACCATTTATAAACGTTAGACTTGCCTTATTAATAAACCATTTTGACACTCATTTCTTCAGTTTTTGACTACGTAAACTGTCACTTTTAACTAACTTTCAATATACAATGTCAGTACAAATTAAGCGTTATGTTAGCATAAAGACGCAGTGAACAAGATGGAAGCTCGGAACAGCACTGATTTAAGTCCGCTCGCAGACACGACACGAATAGTACCTCTTGACAGTGTAATCGTACCGACATTTGTCTGGCCAATCAAAGTCTACGGGCAACCAATAATATTCACCGTCGGTTTTATCGGCAATGTTTTCGCCGCCGTGTCGATTACTGCACGTCGCTTGTTTCGCAAGTCGTCCATGTTCGTGTTCTTTTTCTTCTTATCGTGCACGGATTGTCTCGCAATAACGACGGAGAATATCGCGTACTTTGCCTCGACTTGGATCGGCAAGGATCTTGTAACTTACACCGACTTATCTTGTAAGCTCGTGGTTTATTTCTTTCACACTAGCATGTTCTGTTCTAGTTGGCTATTGGTAGCGGCAACGTCATTTCGTTTTTATGGGCTTGTGTTTCCGATGGATTTCATGAAGAGAAACACACAGAAGGTATCAACTATTATATGTATCGTTATTCTCGTGTTCCTCTTCGGGCTAATGTCATTTCTACTCTGGGACTTGGGTTTATTCCGGAGAGAGATCTCCCTTAATGTCTACGCGTTCTATTGTTTTCACCGCTCAGCAACACTAGCCAACATCTATAATATCGGCATGGTTGCCTTCCAGAGTGTCGGACCCGGATGCGTCATGCTCTTACTCAGTGTTGCTATATGTGTCTCGTTTTTCCGAAGCTACCGCCGACATAAATTATTGCGCAAAAAGGAAACCGAAAGTGTTGTAGAAGCTTCGGAAACGTTTGAAACGGCAAAAAACAGTATCGTGATGCTGCTACCATTAGCTGTAGTACATATTGTCTTCTCTACGCCAGCTTTTATCGCCGGCTTTTTTGTCTTGTTCGCTACTCGTCATGAACTATACTCTCTTCTGAAGATGGCCTGGTACATCAACCATTCGATCAACGTCTATGTTCAGCTGGTGGTTAGCCGATTCTATCGGGAAACGATGTTTCCATGTTTCGCCGAAAGAAAATAATCGAATTTGCTGAAAAACCCGTCACGACTCAAAAACGAACACCACAAACGCGAGAAAAGGGTCGTTCTCGATCACGTTGCGGGTATTGATAATAACATCAATGTAACCGTGGCGGATCTACCACAAGTGCGTTTATTTCACCGTTCCTTAAAGGCCCAACAATACTTCTAAGCTGCAAAAATATCAAAAGAAATGAGGGGACAAAGCTATCGAAAGAGGTGTCTCATAACTTACTCAAAGTTTAAAGTTAAGGACCCATATTTGATTGCCATTCCGTCTTGGCCAAAACTATTCGGACGAAAATGTAATGCATCGTTGTAGTATTAACCGCTAGACGCAACCGAAGCCCCGGTGTGATTGTTACATAAAAATAATTACGAAGTGGAATTTAAAACCGGATAAAAACAACAATCACGAATTGTTTATGTTAGAATGTGACAATGGAGGGGCACAATAGGGCATCCAAAAACATGTTTAGTGAATATAATAATGCTAGTAACAGCATCACCCAGTTTATAGAATATCCGAACAACGCCTAACAATTCCCAGTTACTGCGCAATAGAGGAGTTAACCCCACAAGAACATGCAAAACATGTTGGTTCCGGCAGATCTCTTGATGACAGACCTCGATTTTCCTTTCTAAGATTTGGTAAAAGAAATCGCTATGGCTATTCCACCATACAATCTCGGTAACACGCAGACATAGAGAAAACGGCAATAAGACCAACTAAGTAGTTAATGAATGCATCCATGTTGAGTGGGCAATCTACCGACTGAAGGTATATAAAATTACGGGTGGTTGCCAATATCGATGATGCATATGTTTGATGATATAGATATATGCGCTGCCTTGTGTAATCCACCAACATTCATCGTGTAGACTGCAAAACGTACATTATAGCGAAAAGTGACTCCTTGTAACTTGTTGCTATTGAACATAATACGAATAACAAAAAATATAATATGAATCTCCGTGGCCTCACTACCAAGTAACTATTACTCACTAGTAACTACGCTTAAAAAACTAGGCTATACTAGCGAATGAAGGCTGGTGTTAACAGTAACCTAAGTAAGTCTTTAATGTGTTGTTAAACCTAAGTTCTATGTGATATTACTAACACAGCACGCCTCGAGCAAATCTATATTAAGTCTTGAGAATCGCTACGAATAAAACAGATTTGTGCTAAATGATTATTTTCTTTTTAAAATAAAATATTTATATACGACAAAAAATTTTTGCCCTCTCAGTGACTTGTAAACCTTTATTTGGCAAGCACCGGCATGAAAGCGCGGTATTAAATATGAAACAGTGAAACTCTTGAATGGCTCGTTGTAAAGCCCCGTGAAATCATGGTATATATAAGTGGTAGTATATTAATGATGCTATTTATATGTGTATTAAAACTGCGTATTAAACACGTGGTTTGTGGCGTATCCGAAATCTTCCTCGCCTCATTTTCCAACCTTCTTATTTTCTGTGGGTCAGGAATTCTATCACCGCTGATTTTAATACTGCCATATTCGTCGAGTAGTTGAAGGATTGCGACTTTTTCGTTTGCTGTCAATACACGGTATTTTTGGGAATTGCGGCGCGTACGAAGAAGGTATTAACGGAACACGCATCATTTACAAGTACTACATTCGGTATAAAACATGCCACAAGTCCAGTCCGTAATAAAAAAAGGAAACGGATACGCCCATCGCTAGCAGACAACATTTTAGCGAACATTCGGACGTGTTTACGTTTAATTTATCGATTTGACATTCGACACGGAAAAAACCCGAAATAATAATACAACTCAGTTTTTATTGTCCACACGGATAATGCTTAGTACTTTTCAGTTTCTGATAAATTGTGTCTATCAGATAGCAGTTCCCTGCAGCTCTGCTCTATTTTGTTCCACCACTACAGATGGCGTCATCATAGTTTCTGTATTCTACGTACGTGATTACTATTTACTTCCGGTTTATTATACTGCCAGAGACAGTTAATGATTATTTTATAAACATTGTTAGATTGAATAGTGTGTCTTTCTAATATTTTTGGAGTAAACGTTAAAAGGCTCTTTAGATATTTTTTCGTTGCTCGCTTCAGAAGCCATGTAGTCGCTTTTAATAGTCATAATTATGATCATCCATAAATGACGAAAAAGACGCATATCAGCACCTCTGGACCTTCGTGATGACGGAAAGGCGAATATCTAATACTGAGGGAATTTTCTTGCCACCCAAGATTTCGTGGTCATTATTTTTAGCATTGGTAATGATAGCAACTGTCAAACACTCTCATATAGATTATCGCTGAACTTGCATTCAGATGTACATTTCACGCTTTGGTCAGACATCATTTTTGTGGGTGCTTCACTTATGAAAAGAGTAATGCAATGGTATATATGTGAATATTATTTTTCCTAATTTGTGATCAAGGAGTAAGATTTTCACGTTTGAAGACAGACCTATCTCAACTACTTAGAATAAGTAGTAATTTTATGGGCGCGATTTCAACATTTTATTGACGCTGTTTTTGTACTGTTTTAGATAACTATCTTCCTTAAACTCCAAAGCCACCTGCCATTTTGATTTAATAATTTTGGTAAGCATTTAATTGCGTTATATTATTGCAAAACCGGCGTGAGTAGAGATTGGTTTTGTTTACTGAGGAACAATACAAAGTAACATTTCTGGAGCTTATTTGGTTTATACTTTGAGAGTGAGACTATTTGAATTATTTGATAATCACGATTGTGCATATGTGTCGCAGGTTTCTTCAGGATATTGGAATGATACATTTTTATTTTTTGTACTATAGTATTACCTTATTGTGACTCGTTGACTAGTTTAGCGTTTTGCGTAAATGATTGTTTGTGAAAGATTTTTGAAATGTCACATTTTGGCTCCCATTCCACCCACAAGATCCGTCATTTCGAATAAAAACGAGCATTATCGATGTAGCAGTCAATCGGAGTTAACACTGCTCAAAAACCCTTTTCTTGTATAACTCCTGCCGCTCGATTTACATACACAACATTCAAAAATATATGAAGTTCTTCTAAGTTTTCCTACAACCATTGGTCTAATACGTGTCATTTAAATCGTCTGGCGATGGTGGCTACCTAACGACTAATTACTATATATCGATGGACATGCCCGGTCATGACAATAATATGTAAAGATGTATACAGTAGAAGATAAGCCCAACCTAATACAAGTATTCTTGTAATCCTGTCTGTGTAGATTCAGTCAGTTGGTCGGTCGGCTGGTCAGCTAATTAGCTCTAATGAGTTAACTGATTTAATTCAATTTCAATTTATTGAAAGTAAAGACTCGGGCTATCGCCCACAAGTCCCAACACAATCATCTATATACATATAACAATATATCTTTTGGGTCGGTTAGCATTGAGATAGCCGTTGCCGAAGGTGATGGGCCTCCTATAAAACCAGTGAAAATTTTTTTAAGTTCTCAATCATAGATTAAGAAAAAAATGCAAATGTAAGTAAAACTTTTTTCAGACTAATTGAAATTTATTCATATACGAGTTTTCGCATAAATGCAATATGCTTCTTGAAGATCATCGAATGAAATTAGTCAACATTATAAGTACAAGAAATACAGTATATACGAAAGTATATAGAACCAGTGTATAGATATAGATGATACAGGTGACAATACAAATAGTGAAATACACTACATGTAAATATAGTATCGAGTGTTGGTAAAAGGTGATAATGTGGTGCGATATACTAGACAGGATGAGCGAATGACATAAAAGAGAAAACGATTAGAGGTGGCAATGTGCCATCAAACCTAGATCTCTATAAAGTCCTTTGTTAATACAGTCAATGTGGGCGATGATTTTTTACTCGTCGACTTGTCTCTTGAGTCTTTTCTTGTCTGTGGATTGCTTAAACACTACTACGTGGAGGTCTTATAGTGAGTCCTGGGGAAGGTGGAAGAGTTCGTGAGCAGGTTTCTGCTCTTGGTTGTTCCTTATATATTACGTGTGGCCGTTTTGTGTTTATTTTATTCTGTTACGCTTAAATTTCATTTGACAGGCGCTCGCTGGTATGGATTGTGCGATTTAATTCATGGTCCCTCTAAAACAATTTAGCTTTTCATAATAACTTAACGCAATACCTTCGCGAAAATAGTTTACTTTAAAGAATAAAAGAACTCTTACCATAATACAAACGGTACTCTAATTTCAGGGTCGATGGTGGCTGCTAGTCATCCATAATTTAATAACGTCTCATTGGATATATCGATCGTAATGTTGTTAACAAAAGAGAAAGAGTATGACGTACGTAACTAATTGTACGTGAACGGCCTGGTTTTGTTAGAGCAACGTAGGGCAAACTGTACGATTTCGATAATTTATAAATATTGCTTTTCAATATATAAAACAATTTTACTAAATAATTGAATATTAGGTATTTTCACTAGCATTCCTTATAGTGAATTCTGCCATAATTGTTGGTTTTAATCATCTACCCAGTTACAACATCAGTCTGGATAAAGCGTTATGTAGGCATATATCCACATTAGTAGTCAGGTAGAATAGAGTGAGGAAATGGAAAGACGAAAGTGCACCGATTTCAGTACGATAGGTAGTGTAGACACGACGCGATTAGAGTCTCTTGATGTCATCATCGTCCCGACCTTGTCTGGCCAATCAAAATCTATGGCCAGCTGATCATATTCGCCGTCAGTTGAATCGGTGACGTCTTCGCTATCGTGTCGATTTGGGGTTAGGGTTAGGGTTAGTGGTCATCATTATATTAGTCAATAAGGTGTTAGCTTCACCTTTCGTTATTTACAACTCATTGTGGAAGGCAGTTCTGAAACGGGCGCACGCAAACCCCTCATAAATTTACTTTCCCAGAATATAGTAATTTGTGTTGCCTCAATTAGAATTCACTGGTACTTATTTATAGCCAAATCAACCAGAGCAAATGGGTTGGAAAATCTTGCTCAAGGAAACAACGAAAGAGCACAATTGTATTTATCGGGATCCGAACGCTCCACACACTGGTTCGTAGGCCGAAACTCTACCGGGCCACGTGTCTTTTCGAGCACAGCGTCTGCTTCTTTTCGCCAGCATCTCGCGGGCAAAAAGTCATGAAAACCGCTTTACCTACCAACTGAACAAATCCCTTCAAAGCCATTGCATCTTTATGTATCTTCATAGTGACTATTTTGCTTTTGTGACTACAATGTACATGTCAATCAACCTGCGCCATGTTCATCGACCGACGCCGGCTTCCCGATTGCAGCTGAATAATACAATAAATCTTGGTCTCGCTCAGACATGTCCTACTCGACGTGTCCTACTCAGACATGTCCTACTCGACGCAATATCCCTTCCTTTTCAAATATCGCAAGAACCAAAAACAATAAGTGGATGGATTAATTACTTAGTTTATTGTTTAGTATTTATTTACCATTTGATTATCCAGCTAATATTTGATAACTGTTTTCAATATTTTAGCATTATTTTGTTCAATTACTTTGTCATCCACTTTGCTTAAATTTTACTATTATACACCGATTTAATTGCCAATCGGCTATGTATATATTGTGTGTTGGAATAACTTAATATAAACGCGGCTTAAATAAATAATCTTCCCATGACCATCTCATGCCTGTGAAATGTCTTTAATTTGTGACTGTTTACATTATCTCGTGGGTTTCAATCAACAAGCACGTGGGTAACAGTAGTGGGTAGACCATTACAATTTAATCAAGATGACTATGCATTGATTCCCTATTTTGCCAGTATATAACCTGTGGTGTTTCTTTTGTGAAAGAGCTGCTTAAACCCAGTCTACTCATGACGGTGCGGGGTTCTGGGAAAAACCTTGTGCAAGAGTGCTGACGTGACTGTATCTCAGATGCTCCGTCGGCTGTCTGTAGGCGTTTAGAATCGCTGGCGTGAATGGGCGAATGTCAACTGTCTTCCCAGACTCGGCCGTACCGTCTTACCCTTACAACCGAGCGTAATTTGATGTTAGTCTTAATCTTTAATCGCAAACTATTTTTGATGGACCAATAACGCCCTGGACAACAAGATAACCTAGCTTATTGGTACATTCACATTCATTCACAACTCACTCTGCACACGTAAAAAATATAATTATAATAACATTTTTCAGTTTTTGACATGATGTTGTACCTAGCGCCCGCTATATAAAAACGCTCATCGCGCACCAGCTTCCAGATTCAGAAAACGCCGAAATGAGACCAAGTATAAAAGCAAAGCTTCGCAATCGTTTTCTGAATATTTAGTTCACAAAAATCCAAATACAATGCTTATCGCAGTTGCAACAGAAAGAAATAGAGTTCTTTTATACCTTACATGTATGTAGCTAATCCATTTCAACAAAGTCGCTCGCATCAGTCCTCAGGTTGTGAGTTCTATAGTGTTACTCCCAAAGTTTAAATCAATAAACGAACAAAAAATCATATTGCATTCATCTACATTAACATAAATCGTTTATAGCAAAAAGATAAAGGATGGAATTCGGATGATTTTAATAAACCGAGTTATACGTAATATTTACAAATTTTTCAAATATCTTCAAATGTACGACAAATGTGTCACCCGTATATATGATTGAGGGCAGGTTTTTACGCGAGTACATATCCGTGTATACCCGACCGATGTTCAGTAATAATATATAATCTTTAAACACTCCAAGGTAGATAACTACGAATCGTTAACGCAGTAGTCAATCCAACAATGTTATATTTTACCATGGCACTGAATGGAGTATGAAAATAACGTTTTGACAGTGCAATGGTGCGGTTAAATTATGCGACCCGTTCTCCACATCGCATGTCCGTTTCATATTCTCCGATAAACCTCCGATGAGAAAGGGAATGATTTTACGTCATGTGAAGCATACGACGTGGTTGCGACGTCTATTTCTCTGCCAGCCTCCGCATAGGTTTCGACGGTGATGGGTTATCCAGTATTTTCTCGCTACCTACATATTTAGCAAGACGCAAAACAAAGGATTGGAAATGCATAGAAAGTGTATTTGTTGTCTTCTTTTCATATGGGGAATACGTGCCCAGATTACTGAGTAGCCAGCCACCTTTGTACTGTTAAAACAATGGCCACGAACGTGCTGCATCGGACTGCGCATGGCGCAATGGTCGCCCAGCTTCCATTCATCCATGTATCGTCTTTCGAGACAAATGTCACACCTTTGGCAACCGAGTGTGTCTGCATTCCCCGATATTTTCAGATAAAGCGTCATAGCTACCTATAGAACACCGTTTGTCACTCTGATATGACAAGAGATTTTAAGGCGAAGCAACGGTCATAAATTCATAACGACTCGTCGATGTGATATCTAATCGAAATTTCATAATGGCTTGCAAGTGTTGGACTGGTCTGAGATGTTCTCCTGGTACGCGCAGTTGTTCAAGATGAGTATAACGAATAGTCAATAGCCTAATTCATTAGGAAAATCGTACACGAGTTATATTTTATCAGTTATTGCCCTCTGAAAAAGGATCTGGGTAATTTCATATGGTTTCATAT
>WURV02200784.1:0-11653 GCA_011762755.2 Epimenia babai
TCGGTATACACATAATCTTAGTTATTAATTGTCTCTTGTGTTATTAGCCTGGTTAACAAGAATCATGTTCCACTCCTTCACACATACGGTACACTAGTCACTGTAATTTACATCATGATTCAACCAATTTTATTATATTTTACATCATTGCATATCTTTCATTCTATTTTTTATGTAGTTAGTAAAATTTTCCACAATGTTTGTGAACCACCTGGTATAAAAATTCACTATCTTAGATTTCGTGAATAGCAAAGTATTGCGAAACATACAAATTTCAAGTTTTACCGTTGATTGAAAAGTAGTCATCTACACACAAGCAATATAGCCACATCACGGTTCATTCTTCATTGTCAAAAATTAACAACACTGATACTCACAACGAACTTAAACATCTGGAGGGTTTAACAAGCATACCTTCTTAATTTGTAGTCTAATTGCCTACCAATTCTCGCATGAAAATATTTCTTAAATGCAGTTCACATGTTGTTTCGACAAAGTTCACCAAGTTCTAATTTCTAATGTCAATTATTTACAATTTACAATAGGATGTTTGATCCAAGTCAAGAGTAATTGTCATGAAACTTAATCGCCATTTGTTTAGATTTATGTGATCGTCCAATTTATTGCTGACTATCGGTTGGCATGCATTTTTAAGCAAGCTCAACACAGAATGGTTAACTCAAAGTTACATTAAACAACGAGTGACAGAGAAACGTTTAAATTACCTGGTTTAAATCACATTCCATTATGTGCAGGTAAATGTCTTTCTTTGGTATGTATAATGCATATTTGCCAAGTATTATGTATCATGTATCATCTAGTCTCAATGAAAAGCATGGCATTACTTATGAAATGCTAATGTGTATATTTTGCCTCAGCCTAAGGTAATTCGGTGGGCGTTAATGCAATTATGCATCAGTGTAATATAATTATAGTGCTGTATAAAATTATCAAACATCTGTAGATGATAGCATTATAACTTATAAGTCTAATGCATTTATGTATTATGCCATTTATAATATGTATATTATTGTGAATTGGATAGCTTAGTTAGTAGAGCCCTGGGATGTAAACCAGAAGGTGGAGGGTTTGAGTCCCTGGAACAATAATCAGTTATTTTTTGTTTCCTTGGATAATAATCTTACTGCGAGCATGTCAAGATTGTTTTATAGTCAAATTAGTCATCACTATTATTAAATTCTAACTATATTTTATTAAACAAAGCAACATTGCTAATACGAGAGTATTTGCTGAACCTATTTCCATTGCTATAACCATAATCTTCATGTTATGTCCATCTTATATCCTGTTCTGTACCCACCCAGTATATGTTTGTTGTGTATCTATTATAGCAAAACATCTCTGTATATCTCACGTCCATGATGATGGTTTGATTGTTTATTATTGAATGTTTCGTCACTATTTACATCATTGAATTCACATGGAATACGGTTTTCTGTGAACCAGTCGTTTGCTGATGATTTTCGATATAACTGTATATTTATATAATATAGTCATTATCAAGGAGATACATAATAACTAGATACATAATGTTACTAGTGTAAACTACATGTACTAGCTATATAATACTGAACCGTTCAAACCATTAAAATAATTTGCCTTATAGTAGGCCTACAGAATTACTTTCTTTACTTTATTATGATTACATTAATTGGAACAGCTTAGATTGAGGCTGAAGGGTAGAATCGAGGGCAATAACAATTATTGGATTACCCCAATGTATCTTTGGGCAAGGGTCTTTATTGTGAATATTTTGGTCAACTTAGAACTCAGCCATAGGTAAAGTAAAAAACCCAGGGAAATTGATTTATGACCACATTGGTGAAAATGCCATGTGAAAGTAGAAATGTGATGGTAGTGTCTATTACAGAAGGGCGCCTTCTCCCCAAGGATTTAGATCGTTCCTCCACTGTGATGTTACGACATTTTCTACATACCTCCTATTGTTTTTGTCCACACTTCCCCACGCTTTCAAATGGCTGATGTTTGTGAAGTCATCAGTCCATCAGCTGCTTTTCCCCAATGATTTCGATCGTTCCTCCACTGTGATGTTACCACATTTTCTATGTACCTCCTATTGTTTTTGTCCACACTTCCCCGCGCTTTCAACTGGCTGATGTTTGTGAAGTCATCAGTCCATCAGCTGCTTTTCCCCAATGATTTCGATCGTTCCTCCACTGTGACGTTACCACATTTACTGTGTACCTCTTATTGTTTTGATCCCTACTTTCCATCTATCTATAATACGGCGATCATAGCCCAACTCACGACTGATCGCACAGTTACACATCCCTATAATCTGCCATCTTTGTCCTATCGATATTTTTTCTGCGAGCTATAGTCATTAATATACATTTTATAATGAATATGTTGTAAGAATGACAAACTGAGTTGAGTTTTTTATGCATAGAGCAAAACTGACTTGGGAGAATGCAAATTGACATTTTGACAACTTTCATCATGTCCATGGTATTGTGATCTTACATGTTACATAGGCTTCACAATTTGTGGCTTAAAAGTATGCTCAATAATGACTCATGCATATTAACACTAATATATGTCATACATTGTAAATTGATATACCCTGTCAAAAAAATGTTTAGGGTGGGGTTTAACTATTTTCCCAAAGTATATATGATATGGGTGATTGCTAATCAATTTTGAGTAGTATATTTTAACTTATTTCTCAGGTTTTTTGGCATATTTTGTAGACACGATACACTGATTTAGTTTGTTTCACGCTTTTCACAATGTCACAAACAGAAATTTTGTTCGTGAATGGTGAAACACACCGTGTGTTTATCTTTACTCTGGCCTGAACCCACTTACATTACATGACCGCTCTTGTGTGCCTTGACTCTCACTGAATTTATTACTTAACTCATTAATTCAGCCGGGTTTTGTGCACCTTGTTGACATATAGCTGGCTCAAAATTAAGCTGCACAATGAAGAAATGTGAACAATATTCAAGCAGTGATTTGCCATGGATCTACCAGTCTGCATCAAGCATGTCATTGACTTTCACACCCGCTAGCAGTTAACCGATGCGTGCCATCCATTTTTCATGCTCCCTTTATAACTGTTCACTTAGCTGCACAACTGTCGTATACCACAAGGCACATGATTATAATCTGTCTAGCGTGACTGCACGTCCTGCTCTCTATGGTTTATCAACTTTATTCAGATGATGAAAACATCTATTTTATTAACTCTATTAATAAGTTTACCATGATCGTGCTTTTTATGAGTCATTTGAATCATTAAATAAGTTCAGTTTCTTATGAATTAAGTACACATCATCATAGTTCTGTTGTTTACTGTCCTTGTGAAATTTATTTTAGTTTTATGGATATGAATTACAATTATTATTTAGGAATTATGAACAGTGTATTATTTATGAACAATATATATTGCTTAAGCATTTTTAGTGTCGATTTAAACTGTTTTAACGGATTTAAACTGTTTGCATTGCTGATTAGACTATAGTTTATCAATGATTATTTTTCATTCTTTCATTAACACCAACTGAGAGTGTTATTAATGACATGGAAATCTCAAGGTCAAACATAATGATTTATTGATTACCGATAGAATGGTGAGAGTACAGAGAATTATCAAGTCAAATCACGGCAAATTTGCGACATCTCACATTCATCGATACTACATGATTTAGTAAGTCTGGTCATTGAGTTTGTCATAGGTTAAACTTTCTGAGGTTGCAAAGCATCTCTTGCTTTGTTCTTCGACAGTGAGCATTTTCTATTGATTGGCTTTCTCCCAGTAAGTCATGAACTGAATCCTTCTCACTAAACGTCTAATAGATTCTATATTTGCTTGTTCAGAGTAACCCGAGCACTTTCACATTACTCAGTATCTTCAACAGCTCCACTAGTTGGTTATGACAGTATACAAATTGCAACAGTTGATTATTGCAGCATACAAATGGCAATAGTTATTCTTATGTCATGACCAAATGATAGCGAGGATCTTATTGTCATATGACACTGCCCATTGATATGCTGTTTAGACAATGTTACTGTCAGCAATTCTTGTCTCTCTCTAATATCAAATACCTAACATAGTTCCTTCATTTAAATTAGTTATTAAATTCGAAATTTATTCCACTCGTTGCTATGAGACGAGCGGGCCTGGAGTTGTTCGTACGAAATATGCACGTACTCATTATTGGTAGCTTCAAATCACGGTTTTCACATAGATAATTAATGAGCCAGCCCGGGGTTCCATGCCAAAATCATTGATTCAATCAAATGAATGGCACTAACTTTGCTGCTCTGCTTGAAAGGATATATAAGCTATTTTAGTTGTCATCATTCGTTGTATAGTTTGCTAAAAATCATATTAATTTTCTGTAAGATCAGTAATTATACCATTAACCAGATCGTAGTTGGTCTCTATTATAAACTGGATTGTATTGCTAACTTATTTATTTCATATTATAGTCAGGTTGTTGATATCTCTGTTTCCTTGCATATCATAGCATACCTTTTTAATGAATTGCATATATTTGCAGATATCACAATTCTTGTTTATTTTACTTTGTTTCTATATTTTACCTAACATTCAAATTATTAATTTTAACTGTGATAAGACATAAAGGTGAAGGTTTATGCCAATATGAATGTCAAATATAAATTTTTTGGCATATATTTACAGTACTGTGTTAAAGTCTTGGGCCACCTGCATTATTAGCTCACCTGAGCTTATGCTTGATGAGCTTTTCTGATCTGAATTCGTCCGTCGTCTGTCTACATCCGATATTAACATTTTCTTTAAAAAATCTTCTCAAGAACCGCTTATCGCAGAGGTCTGCCATTTGGCCATTAATGTCCTTGGGTTGTTGTCTTCTAGGTATGTTCATACTATCGTCATCGCAGCAATGGGAGGTAACTTCTGCCGATGTTCATATTTTTTCTTAAAAAATTTTCTCAAAAACCCTCATCGCAGAGGTCTGCTATTTGACAATGTTGTCCTTGGGTTGGTCTCTCTAGTTTGGTCACATTGTCATGGTAGAAAGGGGAGTAACCTGTGTTGATGTTTGTATTTTTACCTGAAAAATCTTTTCCTCGACAGCCCTACATTGCAGAGGTCTGCCATCCGGCAGATAATGTCTGTGGGTTAGTATCATAGAGTTTTGTTTAGCATCTCGTCATCGTGGGAGCAAAGGAGGGTGATTTCTATCAACTCTTTTATTTTAAATCTTCATCTCCATGACCGCTCAGTGCAAAGGTCTGCCATTTGGCAGATATTGTCTATGTAGGTCTCATTCAGATTTGTTTAGGGCATCTCTATTTAGGTAATTAGAGGTGACTTCAGCCAAGGTTTATCCACAAATCTGTATTTTTTTGGTTCAGAGTCTTAATGGGTATTTCCATATCTCATTGGCCTCTTGTTTTTGATGTCAGGCAGTCTCTTTGTAGTCTTCTTGTTATAATATCAAGATCTTTGGCCGCTTGTTTTGTCTTTTTCCAGGCAAGCGTCTTGAGACCTTTTTGGCCTCTCGTTGTTCAAATAATTTACTAAATGGCCTTGCATTATTTTTGGATATAAATAAGCAAATTTGCAATTAAACACATGGGCGCATGTCAGAACAGTGAGTGTGCCATCAGTGGTTTTATGTTCTAGGTATGTTTTTATTATGTTTGCATATTATTCTTGGTGGAGTGTGAAATTATCGCCTATAAGCCTCTTCCCTGATGGTATAGCATGGTGGATGAGGATCTGTTTATATATGGGTGCATTCAGTATTCCATCAATGGTCACCAAATCTCCTACACTATCTGCAACCCTATACCATAACTGAACCTCCACCACGCTTAACTGCAGACTGCAGACATGAATCAATGATCCTTTCACCTGGGTGACGTCTCACATACTGCCTCGTGTTTGTCTTTGACTTATGTTTTCTATCATACTGGAGTCTCTTTGTAACACTAGGTTTGCGTAGGTATGGTTTTTCAGCTGCAACTCACCCATGGAGACTACTAACGGTCAGACTCCCGCAGACCGTGGATGCGTCAACTTTCGTGCCAGCTTTTACTTGTTTTTTCTCTGTTTCTCAATGATGTCACTTCAAGTGATGGTCATCTTTTTTGGACAGTTTTTTGGGCCCACCACACCTTTTCTTATCTTCAATCATTCCAGTTTCTTTATATTCCTTAAAAACACGTTGAATGCCGTCTCGAATATCCAGTTTGGAGAGAAATTTCTCTCTGTGATAGTCCCCGTTGATTTAGCAACACTATTATATGTCTGTCAAACTAGTTTTTCTTGGCAATTAGGAGCGGATTTTACAAAAAAGACACAGAATGCAAGTGAAGATGTGACTACAATAGAGAGAACTTAGACGTGTGTTATGGCTGTTATTTAAGAGTGCTGGTTATATTACAACAACCCAAGCCATGTAATGGACCTGCGTTGGGCTTCTAATAGTAAAGTAACAAGCAATTTTGAAATACATTTTGTGCAGAGTCGATACTAAAATGGTGGACTTACTGGACTATTTGAGCTGTGTCTGCCATAACTTACCTTTTGATGCAAAATGAAGAAATCACATGGAAGATTAGATTTCTTTAGTCAGTAACATTAGGTATATACAGACAATATATTATTGAATAATGGTCAAAAAATAATGAAATTTGAAATCTTCCAAATTTTGTGCGTGCTCCAAGACTTTGCACAGTACTGTGTATACATGTATACTCTCGCTCAGTTGCCCTCCACATATGAAATATAAAGCAAATAAAAATAAGAACAAATAAAATGAAACAAACAAATATTATACGAAAGGTGGGTTATGAAGTATACTTGTATACGAAAGCTGCTAGTCGTAATCTTAACCATAATCATAAGGTGTTACCTTCACCTCTCGTATTATATAATATGGCTAACACAGCAACCCATACCCTTTTACAAATACTGAAGAAAATTATGTAAAGGTCGATTTAAAAATATGTCTTTAACTGGGATTTAAATGTCGCATGACAATGTGTTTAATGAGCCTTAGGTTTTACCTTTGTTAGTTGAATAGGTATTTTCTGAATTGTGATAGCTATTGCTTTCAAAAGTGCTAATTTGACCAATTTTTTTCCATATTTGGTTTGTCAAGTTAAATCATAAATATGAATCGCTAGTGATTGATATGTTGTACATTATTGCAGCCTTACCAATTCACATATGGACTAGTTAGTTCAGTTAGTTCAGAGCGCTTAGACGAGACTCAGACAATGATCCGACATAATAATAGGAATAAAACTGTTCCCTACTGTGAATTATCAGATGACTATGATATACTGCTATTTGACTATTAGAATTGTTTCGTAATTCATTTATGAATTTAGATCTAAGTTGATGTCTGTCAAATTGGTTAAAATTAACGGAAAGTACAGAGTCTTGCGGTAAGTGGGTGGCTGTTAATGTTTAGAAAGAACATTCCCTCGTATATATTGGTTCAACTATTTAATTTTAGAATTTCTATTACCAAGAATTTGTTATGTATAAATTACAATAAATACTTATTATACGGGCATTTTTAGCTCACCTGAGCTTAGGCTCGGTGAGCTTTTTTGATCCTCCGTCCTCCACCTGTCCATCTGGCGGATGTTAACATTTTCTTAGAAAATCTTAAAAGCCACTTATCATAGATCTTTGCCATTTGCCCTATATTTTCATAGGATTGATCTGTTAGATTATCTTACCAAGGGGAAGTAATTTCTGACGATGTCTGTATTTTAACTTTTAAATCTTCCCAAGAACTCGCAGAACTCTGCAATTTCGCAGATATTTTCCATGGGTTGCTTTCTCGTAGATTTGTTAGGTTGAAGGTAACTAGAGTAGGGGAGGTAATTTCTGCTGATTGAGGTAATTTTACTCTCAACTACCCTAAATTTTTAAAATATTTTTAAAGTTCCAGAAGAGTGTTTTGGGCCTCTTTGGCGCTTGGTTTTAATATATAAATAAGTTTCGAGGCCTGTTTGGCCTGTTTTAATATCTGAACAACTTTTGTGGCCTGTTTGGCCTCTTGTTTTAATATCCAAGTGTTTGTAGGCCCCCTTTAGCCTATTCTTATATCAGAATGAGTGTTTTCAAGCCTTTTTGGACTCTTGTTTTAATATCCGAGTGTATGGAAGCCTATTTGGCCTTTTGTTTTTTTCATTTTGTTTGTATTTAGGTTTTTGATATTTTTTAAGTGCTTTTTTATTCGTCATTTTTATTCTTTCTTTGATTTTAGTTTTCTTTTCCTTTTCTATGTTTTCAAGTCAAGTGAGCGTCTTGAGGCTTGCTTGTCCTCTTGTTTGTATATTTTGGATTTTTTTATATTTGAATCTCCCCTGATATATGCTGGGTGAGCTATTTTGATCAGAGTTGTCCATTGACCTATGTCTACTTAAATTAAAACTTTAAAATTAAAAATTAAGAGCTCGACATTCTGTCCATGATGGTTTTTGGGTTTGTGGTTCACTTTGTTTTAGTTATTTAATTATTGTCACTAATTCTTAAAAAATAGTCTTGTATAAAGTTTAGAAAAACCTTAACTATACATATAATATTTATATCTGTATGGCTCAGAGAAATAATATATCATTGAAAAATACAAAAAATAAAAAACATGAAACAATGGAAAAAACAATTTAATAAATGAAAAAGTGGAATTTAAAAGCTTGTGTGATGCTTACACTTATATAAACACTGGTTTCAAAAACAAATTAATACATGATGCTCAAGAGACCTCAAAATCTGGGTATTATATTTATTTGATTTCGTTCATTTAATTCATAGGTTGGTGTAGTAGTTCCACTTCGGCTATGCTATTTTTTTTCTATTCCGACATTGTAAGACTAAATGCCTATAATTACATGTCTCTCCAGATGATCTGATCAAACCGTTATTTAAGCCATCATTACATTAGCCCTTTTCAAAGATAGTCTATGCCGTGCTGACCACCCCATCTAGGCAATCTGTAAACTGTCCCGATTTTTACTTCATGTCACTGCCCCAAATACCAACAGGCAGCCTGTCCACCCAACTAAATCTGTGATTAGTGAATATTGTCTACAGTGCTGTTACTGGAGCAGTAAGCTTATACATAAGCATCCACAACGTTATCAGATGGGACAAGCTATTGTATAATCATACTGAACTTACCAACATATCGAAGAATGGCAGTTCTAGTGTTGGTAGGGTTACTTGCAATGATATAATAGTGTTCATGACTGTGTCATTGCTTATGACATTCCACTTGGGAATTCATGGTGAGGTGTTTGTTGATTTTTCAGTGAGAATCATGTGCGTACCGTTGAGCTCCAGAAGGGTCGCGAGGGATATGGCTTCGTGCTGCGTGGTGCCAAATGTGAGTACATTGTAACAACTAATAATTAGGTCAGTTATAGTATCAAATATAACTTTTAGAGATCTGGGTCAGTGTTTGTTAACGGTGTCATATATTCAGGATCTGGGTCAGTATTTGTTACCAGTGTCATGTATTTATGATCTGGGTCAGTATTTAATGGTGTCATATATTTAGGATCTGGGTCACTATTTGTTAAATGTGTCATATATTTCTATGATAATACATGGTCATATGCAGTAAAAACCTTTAGCATTAACGCGAGTATCAAACCTTCTACAGATCAGTTTTACTATACATTGCATGGTATATTATGGTCTTACTGGATGAGTAAAAGTAATAAACTGCTATGAGACTAACATGGAATACATTTTTATATATCATATAAAAAATTGGTAGCGTGGATAAACACTTAGCCTGCCATTATCAAAATATCTATAGTAGTTTGCAATATTTTAAAACAACAATAGTGTCGGAGTACATTTTGAAAAATTACTGATACTTATCTGGTTATAGTCTGCTAGTGTATATTCAGGTGAGCGGCTTGAAGCGTTGGCCTTTCGTTTATTATTAAATCTGTTCATTATTAACATTATTCACAGTATTTTATACTACAATGATATTGCTTTTAATGGGTTTCACTATAGATAAAATATCACAATAAGCAGTATAATTACCTAAAACAATATTTTTTCAATGGGTATCATTCGGTATCATTAATATTAATGAAGTTTTATTTTAAGTACCATATTATCCCTTAGTCATTGTGACAACATGATGCCTACGACACTTTACAATATAAATAAATCTAGTATATCTAGTATATCCAAAAAACTTAAAGAATGCCATAGAACAATGAATGAAGCAAGAATTACACTAAGCCTCATAATATAATGGTTATAGAAAAAAAATATTGCCTATATACACAGTCTGGTGAAAAGTGAAACCAAGAAGATTCTGGATCACGTAGTAATGCTGAAAGATATAATTCTACATACAGTATCACAACACTGCTTTTCATACAGTATCACAATAAGTGGTTATTACCTAAAACAACACTGCTTTTAGTGGGCTTCGTACTACATACAAGTAAAACCAATTTTTTTTCTTGTGATGATTCTCGATATATTAAATGGATGTACATGATTTTCGTTTTGGCCACATTCCTCATATGCTTCTCTTAAGATTTAAGGATCGACAATAATCAGTCAAATCTAGACGCGCTGTGTAAAGGTGAAAGGGCGAGTTATTGGTGCATGATGTTGAATATCTGGGTCAGTAAACAAACTAGTATGAAAAAGTGCTTTTGTGACAAAAAAGTGCATCATTTTTGATGTCTGTCTTGATTTCTTGTCGATTAGGTGTATGGTATCTGCCGTTGTTATCGGTGCCTAAAGTTATTGCTGAAATAGGGCAAGTACATGAACAAAATGTGTGAAATATGTAAAGAATAAATAAGCGCATTGATCAGTTGTTGTGATGGATGCTGCGCAGGCAATAGCTGCTGCACATGCACGCACAATTAATGTGCGTTTTGTTATGATGGAGGTTGAAAATTCTTGACGGCATCATGTTGGATGTGTTCACTATGTGGATCACCATAAAGTCATGATAGTTCAAAACTCGTCATAAATTGTGGGGAGCACGTCGTAGCAGTTTTTTTATCTGCAAAGAACCTTGACGTTAACTTACCACTCAATTTTATTTCTACAAAGTAGGTTTCAGAAGAATGTGACGCACCCTTTAAATATCAGTCGTGGCAAACGGAGTGATGGTATTAGAAAATAATAAAATATTGAATTGAACGATCGAATACAAAAAAAAACATTTGTTGAAGAGCGGTATGGTAGAACAAAAATTCGAAATTGCCGTACGAGATAAATAAATAGAAATCGTGAGTTAGCAATAATAATAAATAAATAAATAATAGCAAGGTCCGCGGTGTGCCTGGTGCACACTCCCGATCTCTGATGACTTATTTACTAATGGGATGATTGTATGCACTAGAATTCACTGACAATTGTATTTCAATGTAATAGGTGTTATTTTCACAAATGGTCTTGGAGGTAGTAGAATTATGAACCTTGCTATTCGATATTTATGATTTATTAACCTATAACTATAGAGGAATTATAATGGCGATGGCCATGTAAATACCGTATATACTCACTTATAAGGCGACTCACTTAAAAGACGACCCCCTGACTTTAGGAACACAAAAGTCTATTTTAGCGTTGACCCGTTTATAAGACGAGGCGAACTTTTAT
>WURV02200795.1:0-11653 GCA_011762755.2 Epimenia babai
GATTCGAGATAACACGATCGATTTAACATTGAGTGTAATAGAACTAATGTGGGACTTCAATGATCATACCGACATAAACGGAAATACGACATACACGTGTGCGAGATAAGTGGGTAGGCCTGTACCTTTATACAGACTAACTAGTTTGTGGATCATAAGTTTTCATGAGAACATTGCTGCTTCCGGTGATGAAGGTAGAATTACAATGCAGATATATATATATATATATATACGCACGCATGCACACACGCACGCGCACACACACACACGCACACACACTTACTATTTCCTTGTATTTTAGATAAATCATGGTAAATGATAAAATCACGTGACTACACTGTGTGATAATTTTTCCAGATATATGACGGATTTTATCACAAAATTACGAGCGAGCCCGGGGCGGACGGGGAGTTGGTGAGGCAGGACATCTACCGTTGGCTGCACGATCGGATACAGCCATCGGGAAACGACAGTCGACTGTGAAATCATAATTCTGTTTATCTTAAATATCGTAAATATCATGAGATTCCATGTATTCAGGAAATTTGTTTATTTCCATGCAAAATTATATTGATTTTATACTGATAGCAGTGAGTTTGTGCCTTGTTTTTGGGTGGAAATGGTAATGAAGGACCAGGGCAGAAGCGAGGGGGGAGGGGCGGTCACTAACCCTTTTACCCAACCATCTGTGCTTCGATAGTAGTAGTTTGTGTAATCTTGCGCTATCGTAGTCGCAAAGTGCACTTTTCATATTTATTACAGCTTCATTTGAGTGTCTGTGGTATCGAGGACTTATACACATTCCTGGGGGTGACAGATTTATAGATCTCATTGACTGAATCGGGCACGGGTTAACTTAGATGAGGATAATAACTAATGGTTGCTGGCTACTCATGCTTGTGTCACTATGTCCCTCCATAAACGAGAAGTGATCCCAGCAGGCTTTTGTAGAAATACCAATCATTAAGGGTCAAAACATAGGTATGCTTACTACTTATAATTTACAAGCTGGTTTTTAATGTAGTATTTGAGACCCACCATGTCAAAATCAGTCTGAAGTCTCAATTTGTCAATTAAGTGATTTATACATGTCTGGAGAGGGAATGAGAGCAGCTTACCAATGCTACTAAAATCGTATTAATCCACAAAGAGGTGACAATAATATAGGCAAATATATACATCATAGTGGAGAAACTTAATATTGAGAAAACGGCGATCAAACATTGTCACACAGTTTAAACTGTTAATAATACGATATTTTAAGCATATTTCACACAGAAAAATATATTTTTATTAATGCCTAATGACTGAAGTACCCTAAAATGGAAAAACCAAAATTCCATATTTTTCATGTCATGTATTATTGCATTTTACTGATTTGGGGATTTCAGGACTTCCGACTGATTTTGACAGGGTGGCTCTCATATATAAGCTAATGTGTGCCTTAGTAGAAAGGTGTTAGCTTTTTATTTCTGATACGTTACACTATAGCTGTTGTGACAACCAATACTTTTATGCTTGTATAAATAATTAGTGAACATATATGATTACCTCTTTAAATATCTGTAAGTCGTAAGTATTATCATCATCCATAAAATATAACACTGATGGTTTAGACAATGTTAACTCATATTTTCGCAGCCACTGTAACCCAACATTTCGCTGCAAAACCCCGCGAAACTTTGACCAATGTGGATCGTCTGGTTTCAGTTGTTGCTGTAGGGGTGTCTGTGCGAATAGATGAGTGTAGTTCAGCCTACTACGATGCAGAAAGTTGGTGACAAGATCGCTTTTATACGATGAGTCTTCAATGACGATCCAATGAAAATTTGGTAAATGTAGCAGCGTCTGTGACAGGCGAGTTAGATCAGCTTTCTGTTGTGGTCTTGCGTATGTTGGTGTGATTGCATAAATCCAAGGAATAGAAACAGATTCTGAAGATGTTCGCATTTTGGTTCTAATTTTATCCTTAATGTCTAATTTGTATTTGTCAATTTCCTGCTTAAATTCATCAAAATTATTGTGATACAACAGAAGTTTATCTTTTGCAGTTAAATCACTGGATTTCTCATAACTACATGCAGGACCTGAAATAAAATGTCAGCATTTTACTGTTAGGGCTACCATATCTAAAAGAGTACCCCATTTTGACCGCACATTTGAGTCACCTCCTGCAGCCATTTTTGCATATTATATATGAATAGAAGGGGCCGCATCTTATCTTCAAAATGAAACTAAAATGATGAACGTTCCATCAAAAATGAAAATTTACAACAGATAAATATGTATGGGATGTGAGTCAGGTGACATAAGATAGGCGGTAAAAAGTGGGATACTTTACTACTTTTTTAACTCTTAACTCTAGGTGAGTGTATCATTCAACTGACGAAAAATGTTCTAACATTCAAAAGCTTATGATCTATATCTCTGCAGTGAGCCATAAAGGTGTTACCACTTAATTTGCTTATATTTGAACTGACTCACACGGCTACCACAATGAGAAGAAAATATATGGTAACTCATATTCAGAATTTGACAATTTGTGATTTAGAAACTTGTTGAATTCTGTTTGGAGCATTGTAGAATTTATACAAATCGAGAAAGAGAATAAGAATGCAATCTTGACCAATCACTGGCCTGTTTGTAAGATAAAATTACTACAATATGAAGTTAATGTTAATGGGGGTAGGCTACATGCCTGTGCCACAGCGATTACATATTACAAATAAGGAGATGTAGATTGCCGTGTTAGCTGTGTCGTCTTAAAAATAAAGGTAACACCTTATAAACTAACTAAGGTTATGAGTAACACAAGCTTCTGTATACTAGTATACTTCATCAGGTGCAACGAGTAGGGATTGTGACACATACGGAATATATACTGGAACAGGAGAATGGCATAGAAAACATCGAGGCTAGATGGTGAAATATAATTGTATACAACAAAAGCTTGTGTTAATCATAACCTTAGTTAGTTAAAAAGGTGTAACCCTAAATTTCTATAATATATTACAAATACTCAGTTGTATTATATATTATTTGAATTTGCTACACTGCATGCACCATTTTGTTGGAAATTTATTGTGTAATATTTATCTCTGTGAATTAAAAGGGTTAATTGTGACATGTTGCCCCTGCCCGATCAATTTACATTTCATAATTTTATTGACAAAAATATAAAACAAAACATGTGCGAGATCTAAATGTCACACTTTACATGTTTAATTCCACACCTGTTTTGGTATCTCTTCATGCATAGAGCATTTTTCATAGCAGTCACCATCTTACATCTATCTACGCCTTCGATGTCTACAGTACAAGATGCAACTGATTGATTTCTACGTCTTTGTGTCTATTTCAATATCTCTGAGATGGTAGTCTATTGACCGAGATGGTATCCGTCGTTAAGGTCTTGCCGCGGGTGACCTCGTCGCATTCCTAATACAGCAAACGTACTAATGAGTTATCTCCTCTCATTGCCCCAATGCTCATTGTATCTGTAGGGTCTTGTGATTATTGACTCTTTCTCTCTCTACTCGGCGAGACCAGCCATTAATTCACACAAATTATCTTCAATATTTCATCAGTAGAGAATCAAGCATAAAGCCATCATCGTAACGCCAGACGCCGCTAGTAAAATACTATTACTAATACTTCTAAATTATAAATCTTCTTCATTCACTCACTGATCCTGTTGATTCTATTGTACTTCACACCAGCATATATGATAATAGGAAGATAATTGCTTATTTGGGTGGTTCATAATTATGTTTTCAAAGAACAAGGCAGTTTATAGGTGTAACAGCACTGTATTCATCAGAAATAATGCATTGTGAAGTAAGTGTAGTGCGTACTCTATGCATTGCATGTTGTATGGGATAAATAGTAGAGTAAACAATGGCCTGATGGTGGACTAGATAGCGGCTCAATGGTATACTAGACAATGGATTAACGGTATACTCGGCAATGGGCTGATGGTACACTAGACAATGGGCTGATGGTGGACTAGATAGCGGTTTAATGGTATACTAGACAATGGATTAATAGTATACTCGGCAATGGGCTAATAGTATACTAGACAATGGGCTGATGGTGGACTAGATAGCGGTTTAATGGTATACTAGACAATGGATTAATAGTATACTCAGCAATGGGCTAATGGTATACTAGACAATGGGCTAGTAGACTATACAATGGATATATTTTAGACAAGACAATGGTCTAATTATGGACTAGACAGTGGGCTAATGGTAGACTAGACAAGGGTTAATTTTAGACTAGATGATGGTCTAGTCACAGACTAAAAAATAGGCTCATGGTATACTAGAAAATGCGCTCATGGTATACTAGACAATGGACTAATTGTAGTCCAGACAATGAGCTAATGGTAGACTACACACACTGTATTTCTTTGTAGATATTACACATACATGCTTACTCCAAAGTTAAATTTGTTATTGGAAAATTCTATGCCAATTCATTAGAGCTCACCAAATATTTTTTCAGATACTATCAGATACGCTGCACTCTCAAGACATCGCCGAAATACCCTAGTAAGATCGAAGTGACATTACCATATGAATCTGGTGAGATTTTTGTGACTATTATCATGACGTGTTTGTGAATGGAGAAACAATTCGACAGTTATAATAATGTAGAATTTAATGTGAAACTAATACGACTGAACGTGTAATAAAAAAGTGATTATGTTGTATCTCAGACAATTGCATTTTCTCATGTGGTGCTGTGATGTAGATCAAGACACTTTGGATGTGGCATAGTAATTGGTAGTCTTGGTCTGTGTGAAGGCAACTTTTATTGTGAAATTTTGTTTATATCAAAATATGATGTAGGTACAGTTAAGATCACTTTGAGGAAAAAATTGCTAGATATGCATATGTATATAGGTAAAGAATTTCCAGTGGTTTTCTGCTAGATTTTCTAATGAGCAGTTAAAGAGAGAAATAGAGGTGTACGTAGACTTGGTCTTTGCAAGTTTATTGTAGTAAATAAGTATGTAGTATGTAGTAAATAAGAGCCTGTCTAGGGATGTCTTTTATATAAATCAGGCCATGACTTGCGGTCTAAATTAAGCCTATTGGTAGCACTTACTCCACAAGTACAAGACAGGCGCTTTGAATGTTTGATGGTTTGTCTGTTATGCAACATAGCTCTTCGTTATCTCATCATCTCAGCATCGCAGATTTAATAGGCTAGGGTTTGTGTAGACAGTCTGTGTAGTGTACGCAGGTTGCTGGCATTGGGAGCCAGTGGCTTGAATGGAAAATGGCTTGATATCTGCCAAGACTGGATGGTTTGCGCTTAGACTACTATATAGTTAGTTAGTTAAGAGAAGGCTGATTACCAATGTAATCGTGGTCTGGGACATTCCTGGCCCTTTACAAAGCTTGCCTATGAATGTTGTTAACACAACAAATTGATGGGCTTTACTTATACGGGTGGGAAAAACACCTACTGTGGAAAACCCAGCGAGTTTGACCCACACCATTGACCTTCCATTCATGCCAATGGTTTCAAATGTCTACACACGGTCAATATATGTTACAGTCTCTGCCAAGTCTGTAGTCAATGGTTATTTAAAATGGGATGAGGACATATCAGAGATCCGTAGAGCATCTGAAGCTCAGTCATGTCAGAGGGAAAAAAGCTCTTACTGTACTGCACTGCAAGGGCTATGCAGACCCTACCCAGACCCTACAGGGGTTCAAAGTACTTCCTGCCAGAAAATGCCACAGGTTATATACTGGCAAGAGCTGGAATTGAACCAGGGTCCG
The DNA here is from genome assembly GCA_011762755.2 of Epimenia babai. Classification (NCBI taxonomy): domain Eukaryota; kingdom Metazoa; phylum Mollusca; class Solenogastres; order Cavibelonia; family Epimeniidae; genus Epimenia; species Epimenia babai. The sequence continues at coordinate 5,796 of WURV02200795.1, forward strand.
ATGTATTTATAGTCAAATGCTCTAACCACTACATTAACTCCCCATGTTAATATAGCTAGCCATGTTTACACATGATAACCTAAGTTTGGGTTAACTGTCAATGGCCAGTGATTGCCCAGACAAGCAACCACTATGACAATTCATTACTGAAAAAATATTCGTTTCTGGCATGCAGCATGGGTTAATTTTAGTCACTTCATATACACAAATTAACACACACATTTTTTGGATTTGGCACATTCAGCCCAAGGTAATAATTGATTGCAAAACATACCCAACATCACGACATCGTCTGACATATCTGTATATATCTGTTGCTTTGACTCTCACATATTACAAACTGAAGAGATTTTAAGAGATTAAGGGCAACACGTTTTATAATTATAGACTAACTAGTTCTATTGATCACAAGTTTTCGCATAAATGCTATGCTTCATCGGGTGGCTCTATATAATAGGTGTTGCCCTTGATCTCCTTAGTTACTTTATTTGACTAATGTGGCTACTCGCCCTTCTATTCATAATACAAAGCTATTGGAATATCATGCGGGCCCATCAATATTCAGTACCGTTGATTGAGGCAGTCTCGATTTTAAGACTGCTATTTTGCCTCCATTGATTGCGCTGCATGCGTCTGTGTATTGACACTGACAGAGCAACCGTACGTACTGCCGTGCTGTCTGATTAACGGATGCGCCACGAGCAAGGTGTGTCGTATCCTCTTCAGGAATGAAGACATCACAATCAATGATGTTGTGTACTATCGAGTTCACATGCTCATCGACAGCAACAAGGTCACACCCTCACTTATATCACTCGATACTCGTCTCTCCACGACATACTAATTATATCCCCTTATCATACCCGCTCATTACTGTCTCATATCACCTCTTGTATAAATTCCAGTCATACATTACATATCTACATGTATTAACTACAACTACATTTTCTCTCTCCAATAGAGCCTAAACTAACCCTGCAGAATCCAATAAAATTGTAGCTTATTTATCTCCAGCCACCATTATGACATTGGTCAGTTAGTTAGAAATATACTGATTACCAAGGTAATCATTGTGTAGGCCATTTCTGGCCATTCAAATGTGCTTAACACGACATATGGATTTGCTTCAGTTATAAAAGGGTGGGGGAAAACACAATAGTGAAAGACCCACCGAGTGTGGACTGACAGATCCTCGTATCCATTCAAGCCACTGGTTACAAGTGCCAACAGACAGCCTACATATGTCGTACGCTCCACTAAGTCTGTGATAGTTGATAATTTTATTTACAATGAGAAGATGAGAATGCGGAGAGGTAAGTGCCACAGAGACCATCCAGAGAGCTTCCAAAACACAGCTATGTCAGAGGTAAAAATCCCTCATAGAACCACACTGCATGGGCTGTCCAGACCTCCATGATGGAGGTTTATGGCATTTTTTGCCCTTGTTATGACATCAGACAAAATAGTGTAATACAAAAAATGGTGTTAAATACCTAACAGCACAGGACACACCAGACCGGTTATCTGGAGATTGTGGGTTCGATTCCCATTGGAGGTATAGGTTCTTTTCTGTGCTCTTCTCTCCAGCTATTCATAGAACCATGATGGCTACCCCCATTACCATGATAGAAATCATGTGACATATTATCCACCAAATTTATATGATAGATATATGCTATTTTTCACAGATTGAAGAAAACATCGACAGTGCAGATTTTCAATTGGCTATTGAATTGTGGTTCGGCGAGGAGGATTCTGGGTAAGTTTCTGGAGTTTGATTGGGAACTTCATAGCAACTACATCTCCAGTGAACTAAATTGCTTTTGTAGTACGTTTCTTTCCTTCTAATTTACTAAAAGTCTGAAACTAATGGGTGAGCGATGTTCTTGGCAGGATTATTTTAGTTTTGTGATAAAATGCTCACCATACTCTCCTGAATGATTGCACTGTCTGCATCTTCCTGCAAATGACAAGGCTCTGATCTGAACTGAGTGAGAGTGCTGCTGTTGGGGAATGATGCCAATGACAGACTATTAGAAGAACTCCTTGACCCTGGCATACACAGTTTACCTGTGCACTGCTAGATCATTTTCTTTCTAATGTATTAAAGTTAATATATTTTCAGGATGGGCAGGAGAAAAATTAAAATAATAGATTATTCTCATTTTAAAAATTATTTTATCTTTAAATTCAATTTGATTTTCATGGTGTAATAAAATGGCACACTAAAAATTATATGCATGCAGTTTATTATTACAAGTTTCATTAGGCCATAGCAATTTGTCGTTGGAAGATTACCATTTAAATGTAGGTATGTCAAAGTGTTTTCAATTGATTGAACATAATGCAACATAACACTTGGCGTAGAAACACTATGCTTCACCAACTAACTATTATCAAGAAATCACATGAATTATTGTCTATTGTATCTACATCGGGAAGCGGATGTTTAGAGACTTGATCCTTAGTCTGTGATATGCGGGTGTCAGAGGTATTGTATGTGCCCTGAATAGCTGCAATACACAGTCTCAGTAAACCACATCTGAGAGCCATTATTAGTTTATAACATTCTTTATATGTTGTAGTTCATCTTTTTTTACATCAACCCCTATGTGATCTGCACCTAGTCCCACAAGAGGCTCCCCATCTCCATGTGTTCGTGTCCTTTTAGGTCAAGTATCCACGAGAAGTTGGAGTGTGTGAGCCAGAGAATGTTGGTGCTTCATCTCAGTCCCACCAAAGGCCTCCATCACCACGTGCCCGTTTTGTTCGATTACTTTCATCTGGCCGCTGTGGAGGTTACAGTTCATGGATCACTTCTAGCTCTCCATCAACCTTACATACCGTATGTCACAACTTAGTAATTCCAGTACAGATATTTGTTGATGTTCAAACATGAAAATCTTGGTCATTTGACAGGTGTAACTGCAGGAAAAATCCATGGTTCATGTGGATTCAAACTTGCATCCTCTGGCATGAAGAGTTGCACTTGTAATCTCTTTCACCACTGTCACATTTGTATTCAATGTTTACTTGTGTCAGACCACTTAAACAGTCTCGTGATCTGCCTTTGATGATCGTATGGTAATCGTACCTTTTGATTTTAACTGTGTTGTTTTTTTATGTCCCTCTGTCTTGAGTCGGCGCCAGTGGTTTGAAGCGCTGCCTTTCATACAAGTGGTTGTGAGTTCAAACGAGCACAACCCAAGGATTTTTTCCGCGCCTTTTACAATCAGCAGTGAGCAAGATTTTCCTGGTTAAATATTGAGATAGATATGTCATGGAATGGGTTATAAAATATCTTAGTCTTAAAATTTAATCTACGTAGCACCAAAACCTAGCCTTTTCCTTTTGAGATACTAAAGAATACTATACCCTGAGTTGTTGGGTTGCAGTGCACATGCTGTGGCTTTTTGTCCAATGCTCGAGCCATAAGGTCAATTGCAGTTGCTAGGGGAGGTTTTTCTGATGTTCGTATTTTTTCTTTAAAAATGATATCAAGAACTGCTGATTGCAGTGGTCTGCCATTTAGTAGATATTGTCCTTGGGTTAGTATCTTTCAGATTTGTTCAGCATCTCATCATGGTGGCAAAGGGAGGTAATTTCTATTGACTTTCATGTGAAAATCTTTTATCTTCATGTCTGCTTACTGCGAAGGTCTGCCATTTGGCAGATGTTGTCTGTGTAGGTCTCATTCATATTTGTTTAGGGCATCTCTATTTCGGCAATTAGATGTGATTTCAGCCTAGGTTTTTTTCACAAATCTGTATTTTCTTGTTTCAGTGTCGAAATGGGTATTTTCAGGTCTCTTTGGTGTCTTGTTTTTGATGTTAGGCAGTCTCCCTGTTTTCTTCTCATTTTAATATCAAAATAGCCTCCTTGGCCTCTTGTTTTTTCTTTTTCTATTTTTCCTCTTTTTTTTCTCTTTTTTTTTCAGGTGAGCATCTTGAGGCCCCTTTGGCCTTCTGTTGTAACTTTGAATATTCTGAGCTCCTGACTGATCATTTTTGACCCAAAAATGAATTTTTCTCTGTGTACCCCAGTGAGTCTGACATATTGTAGGGCATTGCTGGTTCAACGAACGACTAGAGTTGAGGAAGGCAGCACGCTGGAGTCTGTTTATTTGAGCTCTACCCGCCCTCCCAATGTTGTAAGTTAGCACAAACCGATGAGCCCGCGATAACTGAAAAACTGATTCACCCTAAAAAATATTGCTTCCATATAAGAGATGTTTTTTTGTAGAAACATTGCAACGTAAATGACACAACATTAAATGAGTATACAACATAATTAAAGTTTGTGCAAATAATAGGGCAGATGATGCTGATTTCAGGAAGCGATTTTACCAATTTATGACATTTTTGTGGTTACAGAAGGAGTACATTGTCATACAGCTTTTAAAGAGTCATGGAATTTACACAAATATATTATAGAACTGAAATTATGTAGACAAGGTTGAAATGAAATTTTTTGATTTATGTGTACTTATCAGCGCCACTGTTAAACACACTTTATGTGAGTAAAAACTCTGTAATGCCTAATCTTGTAATATAATTGTTAATAAAAAAGGTTTAGTACAACACTTATAGACCGCGAGTGTCAGCCAATAGAGCCTCTCAGATGCGGTTTAATGTATGAATGTTTATGGCAGATTTATTCAGCATATATACAATACCTTCGACACTCATACCACCCTGTCAAGGATAATACCAAGCATCTACCTTTTTTGGAGCCGGGTTTATTCCAGCAATTGGGGATAAATGACTTGCTTAGGATCATCTCAGAAAAGTCAACCGATGGGCAGTTTTGAAGCTGCGACCTTACGGTTGCGAGAACAGAGCTCCTACCACTCGACTAACTGCTTCCCTTTGTAGGCCTAAGTTATCTTAAGTTATCTACATGTTTAGAATACAAATTATGCAGAGCATTGTTAGATTATACAAAGAAAAAAAATAAATTGAAGTAATATTGACCAAAGAAAAATTTGTTGGCTATTGGACAGAAATCAAAAGTTGGTACAATCACAAGTGCGAGAGTGTGGTCATTGTTCACCTGCAGACAATCGGTTGGGGAAAAAAACCTCTTGTTAGAATGAATCTTTCTAGGGAGATGTTAACAAAGCATGTATTTTGTTATACTGTATTTTAGTTCTCACAGTGAACCATGAAAATTTCTGTGGATTGCAGTCATCCGTGTTTTATCCGGTATCGAGACTGCACGATGCCTATAGGATACACCGCAAGATCTGTAGTACACTGTTATCTGCATATGAGAGTCTGCAAACATCGCTTAGGTTCTATGCTGGCAAGATGCCAGTCGACAGCCAACAGAACATACGTGAGTTCTCCATATGAATAAACCCTTGTTCATATCTTCACCGGTTCTTTACTGAGATACCCTCGGGTGTGCTTGATACAATTGCTTTATTATTATTGGGAAATCATATTAACATGAACCACTGAGGAAATGGTTGACACCACTATTCTATTTAGACCACTAGTTGTTAATGCCAACAGACTGTTTTTACTCATTTCGCACACTCCGCTAATTCTGCGATAGGTGATGATTATGTAGAGTGAAACGACGAGATAAAGGAGTAGTGCGATTAGCTAAATCCAATGATCTACTCACTGACTCATACAATAGTCATGAGATGACTGAGTTAGTGGATCAGTAAATGCTACAAGAGACATGAGGATTGAACTGAGGTCGTGCCTCACTGAAATGTGTCCCGCCATCCCAAAATCAGACGGTTGCCAGGATTCCGATTACTCATAATAGCCAAAATAAAAATTTTTCGGTCAAATTTTTAAATTTGGGTTTATCCCAATTTCCCGTACTTAAATCTATAGAGAATC
>WURV02200806.1:0-11653 GCA_011762755.2 Epimenia babai
TCGGCCGCATCCGCGACGACTTTGGAATTCCTCCCGACAAGCTAAAATCTCTAAGATCGCAATTCTCAGCAGATCCACGGCGCGCCGAAGAACTAAGGCGGGAATTCCGTAAAGGTTTTTACGGTATTGCTGCTCGCATTTGGCCGGGATGTAAAATCACCATCATGATAGCAACAGGAGTGTTCAAGTCGGCAGCGGATATACTACGAGAAAATTACCTAAACGGGATCCCTAATTGTTCACGATTTCACGGTGGAACAGAGGGCGGGTATGGATTTGTTGATTTCAGAAGTTTTCCACCGGACCCGGTGTACAACATGATGGCAATACTCAACTTCATCGAGCTGCTTCCTGTCGAAGATGAATCTACAAAACAAGAGACTATCTTACCTTGTGAGGTAAGTAGAGTGATACATTCATAACTAGCTAGCTAATCCTCTTCGCTGCGGCCCGAGCATAAGGTGTAAAGAAATCGTCTCCAGGTATCACGATGTTGGGCAAGCCAGCTGAGCTCGTTCTAGGTCTTTCCCGCTGCCTTCGTCTTCATCTCCACTGACGGTGCCCATCTCGATGCAGCGTGCGGATACCTTCTCTTGCTCATGCGGAGAGTGTAGCCCAGCCAGCTCCACCATCTCCTCTTTACCTCGTCCAACGATGTTGTTGATACCTGTGCGCCTGCCAACCTCCACATTAGTCACGTGCTGCTGCCATCGAATTTGACGAATTCGCCTCCAGCACCAACCCTCAAAGTCCCTCCCACCCGCCTGCTTTCGATTTTCTTGTTGGTTCTCCAGGTTTCTAAGGCGTGCCGGAGGATTGAAGGAAGCCAAACGGTCGGAGTCTGTTGATACTGCCAATCCGATCCTGGTGGAAACCTTACTATCGGTGGAGATATAGCTGCCGAGGTATTTGAAGTGCTGAATTTCTTTAAGCTCTGTGCGTCTTACAGTGGTTCATACTGTGCTTTTCTCACTCAGCCTCATGATCTTGGTCTTGCCGAGGCTGATCTTCAGTCCAACACTTCCTTCCACCTGCTCCACTCTGCCTGTCTTCTCCTGAATGTCTCTCTGAGTTTGTGATAGCAGTGCGATGGCGTCCGCAACGTCGCAATGCTCTAGTCGGGTCATCAGTCCCCACGTCAGTCCTATGGGCCGGTCGCTGGGTGCTCTCTTGATCATCCAGTCGATGACTATAAGGAAGAGGGTGGGCGAGATGACGCAGGCCTGCCTGACTCCTATCTTCGCGGGGTACCACTTATTCTGCTGTCCATCATTATGAACACAATGTGTTCCTCAGCATATATGTCCTTCAAGATATTGATGACCTTGATGGGGAGTCCATATGATACGATGATCCTCCACATGTGGTGGTGGTGGTGCTGGATACTGTTGAAGGCCTTCTCAGAGCCGATGTAGTTGATGTAGAAGGAGGAGCAGTAACTGATCAACGATGGTGCGCAGAACAAAAATATGATCCGTGTACCCCTTCCGCTCATGAACCCTGCTTGCACTTCTCGGGAAATCCTCTTAATGGCCAGTCTCGATCCCAGAAACACGACCGGGCAGAAGATTTTCCCAGGCACGGAGAGTAGGTTGATGTCCCTCCAGTTGTTGCATAGACAGATATCCCTTCTTTGATAGCTTCACTAAGATGCCCTTCTTCCGAGTCTCTGGAACCCTGGGAACAGTTTGTCCAGTTTCCTCGCGCACACAGCTGGGTCGGCTTTTAGCATGTCAGCCTTGATCCTGTCCTCTCCGGGCGCCTTGCCCCTCTTTGTCTGACGGATGGCCTCGCTTATCTCCTGCTGTGTAATGCGGCCTCGCTTCGCCTCGATGTTGAAACCGGAGTCCTCGATGACAGTTTCTTTCTCTGGGTCTGGCCTGTAGAGGGTCTCCTGGAAGTGATCTGCCCATTTATTGAGCTGGTGCTCTGTCTTCATCAGCACCTTTCCGTTCCTGTCCTTCACTGCTGTTGTCATGCTGGTGAACCCTCTGTGAAAAATTTGGTGATCTTCTACACTGTCCTGGTGTCTCCTCTGTCAGCTGCTGCCTGGGTTTCTGTGGCAATACCATCTATGTCGTTTCTCCGATCTGTTCGGACACTCTTTTCGTCACTGTCTTGTTCTTTTCTCTGTAGGTCTTTGCAGCTGCTGCCCTCCTATCCTCACTACCTGTCAGCATGCCCGGCTTTGTCGCCCTCCTCTCTATTAGCTGCCATTATGTCTCTGAGATCCACTCTTATTTTCTGTAGCCGAGCACTTGCTTGCTTGAGTCCATTAACACATTCTGCACCTTGCCGCAAAGGGTAGTGATGCCTCCTATAGCCGGAACCTGTTGCTCAGCTCCAGGACAAACTGTCATTTCACAGCAGTATCTCGCAGTCTTCCTGAATCCAACTGCTGTTCACCTCTCTTCTTCTGGACCCTCTTTAGCTTCAGACGTATCTTGCACAACACTGGATGGTGATTGCTTCCGCCATCTGCGCCTCTCAGTGCTCTCACGTCCAACATGGGCCCCTCCACTTCTGATTGATGGCGATGTGGTCGAATTGGCTGCTGTTCCTTCCGTCCTGAGGCACCCAGATCAACTTGTGAATAAACTTGTGCAGATAGTCTCTCCTATCACCAGGCCGTTCTCAAGACAAATGTCTGCGAAGCGCTGCCCATTCTCATTTCTCTCTTCCGCTCCTTCTTGCCCCATGCAAGACTCAAACCCAACGTTGACGGAACCAACATTAGCGTTAAAATCTCCCATGAGGAGGAGGATTTCGTGACGCGGCGTTTTTGTCCAGTGGTCCTGCAGTTTTCTGTATAAGAGATCTTTGTCTTCCTCCGTAGCCTGTTCGGTTGGTGTGTAGCACTCTATCGTCGACTGGCTCCCATCCTATCAGACTCTTCTTGGCTTCTTTGTTCATGATGATCCCCACTCCTTCCTGATGCTGTCTCGAGTAGCAAACTCTCTATCCCGAGTTGAGGGTCATTATGCCAGAATCCGTCCACCTCATTTCAGTTATGCCATTTAAGATGTTAGTCAGTTAATCCCTGCCTTAAACTAACTGTGACGACTGTTTACTTGTTATTAAAACACCTGCTAACATCGAAATATTGATTCTTCATCCACGTATTATATACAAGTTATCTTAATATATGTATTTAGTGAATAGACTAAAACAGTTACCCACCCCAGGAACAGTAAGAATGTAGCTTGGACGTTGTAGGCTATTAATACTCATATAGCTCCGATATAGACGGTTTCTATTGAAAATTGACAAAATTTGATAATTATTATTGACGCAGGCTGAGATCGGTAAGCAGTATGAGATTGTGGTCACAACGTCCGAAGGTCTTCACCGCTACAAGACAGATGATATCATTACGGTCGTTGGATTCTATCACGAAACGCCCCAGTACAAGTTCACTAGGAGGTGCGGCACGATTTTAGAGTAGACAATTGTTTAATCGTCACTGCCATGCATGTCATTATACGTTACCAAACACGCAATACAGCTAGGCAATAAAGCAATAATTATTGTCCAAATCTTGTTGACAAATATCTCTGCACCTTAATTCAGCCAACTGATAATACAAGATAATTTATGTTCGTTGGATTCCATCATGAAACGCCCCAAGACAAGTTCGTTCAGAGGTTCGGCACGATTTTAGAGACGATTTTTTAATCGTCACGGCTCTGCGTGTCTTTTTTCCTTACTGTTATGTTTTAATTTCTTATGTTGAAAAACAACCAAAATATACTGAAAAGTACGACTCGGTGTGAGTACTCTATCTTTAATTATAATCACAAAGTAGTAACCATCTCAGCTTCTCACTAACACTTTTACACTAGCAGTTACTAAACGGTTACACGTAATTGGAACCAAATCTTACCGTTTTATCCTATCGTCTAAAACGCGATGTTAGCTTTTACGACTTGTACGATTAATAGGCACGTAGGAATTTGAGACATCGGTTTTTTATAAGCTCCGGGACAGAATTTGGGACTCTGGCGAACAAATAGAATATTTGAAATGACGCAATTTCGGAAGGCTAAAAATATCGAGCCAATCGGAGTAACGTAGGCGTGGCCCGACGTGATTGACACCTTCGCGAACAATCGAGGGGATTCCCCGTTTCCACTGAGAATATTCCAAACCGGTTAAATGCAGTATGTTGCAGTTACCAAAAACGCAACAAAGTTAGGATTACTGAATTATTATTGTCCAAGTCTTGTTGACAAATATCTTTGCACTTTAATTTAACTACGTGATAATGCAGAATATATCAGATTACTGTTACAATATTCTGTGAAATCTTATTTTTTGGGCAACTCGCTCTTTTACGGTAACAAAACGTTCAATTTGATACCACTGATTTTAAAATACAGTGTCGAATTATGCAATGCCATTGTAGATCCGTAATTTATCATGTACCTAACCCGACATATTGCATTCATTAGATTTGGAGATGTGCTATATCTGAACAACGAAAAGACTCCCGTACACGTGGTCGAGACGGCCCTTTTTGAAACTCTCCGCCACGTAGCATCAAACGAGAATATCGCGGATTTCTGCTGCACGGAGAATGTTCATGTCGACAGGGTTAAAGGTCATGAAAGTTTAATATTGTTATGCATCATCAGCTGCGTTAAGAGCACGTTCAGTATCGTGTATATCTTAATACTGTACCAACGTTTATTACACGTAGCCATTTATCATATATTGGCGGTATCATTGTAGTATCAAACTATCTATATTATGCTATGACGTTTTGCGATAGAAGGCGCAGAGGGGTAAATCCTAACGCTCTTGTGTTGCATGCGGTCTGGGAAATAGAGGGCGGTGGCACAAACACCGCACAAGTGGTAGATTCACAACAGTACTCGAAGGTATGACAATTATGATGGGTTGGCAGTTAGTATGATATTGTCGTGGCGATGGCGTGAATGGAAGGTACGATTGAGAGGCTTAAAAACGAGGTGTGACGGCGAATTTTATGGATAGGATATTCGTAATTTATACGTGATATCAAACTTCATGTCCGTAACTCGTCTTTCAAACAGGGACGGGTTGTGGACAGTTGGCGTATTGGGTTTTCGTTGAGATAAATTCAGATTTCGTTCTTCCGCCTTGTTTCGCCGATGAGGTGAGCTTTGATTTTCTCAGAGGTTTGACGATATACATATAGTGTATTATTGAATACTTGAATCATAAATTGCTAACTACATGGTTTCCATTCTGATTATTAATATATAATGTATTCAGTAAGTCATTCATATACTATTCGGAATAATATTTGGTATGTCTGTAAAATACTTCCTCATCCACGTATTTTTCTCCTTGCGGTGCTCATCCTCATGTTTCCTGCTAAAAAACTACGATATCTCAGAAACGTACTTGTGATTTCGGCGTGTTCGTTTGCAAAGAAAGTAGGAGAATTTCGATTATATGCTGAGTTTTGAAATTCACGTTAACAACCTATGAACAAATCTGCTAGGAATCCGACCATATATGGATAAGAAAGTAGCCATCTTGATTGTCCATGACCTTGTAATATCAAGAATGAACAATTGTAATTCACTGCTCTGTGCTGGTGCCTTTTTTATCTTTGATCGCATGCGTCGTGTCCAGAATGCTGTGTATCGTATTGTTATGCCCATGGGCAAGTTGAATCACGTGACGCCGTCTCTGCTGAAATAACACTGGCTTTCTACACCCTATCGGATCGAGTACTTCTTAGCATGTTCCGAGCGCTCAATGAAGCTGGCCCCAAACACTTCAATGACCTTGCATTTAATCACTTTCCGTCACGTCGTATACAGTATCAAATCATTTTTGCAATTTAGTTCTAGATAACGGACTGTTTCGTTTGGTAAAACCTTCGTAAGACAGGTTGACGTTTTTCTGTAACTGTACAAGTTTTACTGACATTTGTGCCTACAGACCGTATTTACATCTTTTTCCAACTTACAACCCGGGAAAAAATTAGCTTTTACATTTTTATCACTCACTGCAAAAACTATCTTGAAAAAGATTATCTATTCCACATAACCTGGAAATACCATCATGATGAAAAGTGTTTCTTATGGTAGCATATAATATTTACATACATGGACTTGACCCAGATCAATATATACCAAAACTAATATTCCACGATTATGTACCAAAACTAATTCGACGACGATGATGATAATAAAAGTGAAGAGCCGAATCGTCGGTCTAGGTCAAGCAGCAGTCTGATCCTGCTATTCCATAGCTTATAATTCTGAGAATGTCAAGGTTTGCTCATCGACAATTTGGTGAATCGGTTTTACCTTCCAAGTTTCAGGATGAATAGCTCGAAAAAGTGGATCGGGAAGGCCAAAGGTTACATATTATATAAGTCAAAGTTGAGCGTTCTCAAGCATTTTAAAACGACATTGACGGCAAGGTCTTAAAAGTTTGCCAATTCTGAAGGCAAGAGAATATCAAGCAAAATACTTTCAAAATGCTTGGAGAAGTTTATTTTACATTGAAGGGCTGTGCGAACAAAACTATTGTTGTCCAGAAAAATGTAATAGACAGACTGATATTTGTGTCGTATTATGGTCATCGTGATAGTCGTTGGTTTAGCGAGGTTTTGGAGTGATGAGTGACGTTTTAAATTACGTTAAGATGCTCCAGAAAGGTGTCCACTAATGCCTAACGAGAATGTTCTTCTACAACGGTAAAGCATGGTGGAGGAGGAATCGTGGTCTGGAGGGTTTTCTCTGGAGCAGGTGCTGGTGAGTGCGATGTGAGAAATCTGTTAACGCGACGGAATACCACAATATCTTGCACAAGGCACTACATGCTAGCTTGGATAAATCGTGCCCAGGCGATAAGAGACAGGAATCGATATTTCAGCAAGATAATACGCATGCGCTCGCAACGAAATTTCTAAAACCATAGTTTGAGCAGGAGCGCTTTTCAACACTTTGTCAGGAGCGCTTTGTCTGACAGCATGACTAGGAGAATCGCGTCTTGTAAGCAGAGCAAGAGGAAGGCCATTTGTTACTGGACAAAAATGGGCACTACAGTATACTTTTTCAATGAAATATTACGATGTACCGAGTTAATTTATGAAATCATGTATAAAATTGTATGAAACTGCAAAAACTCATTTTTGTAGATCGATATGTACGATAAGCATGTCGGCGCAGTAACAGTAACACGAAGCCACCACTTATTAATAGCTAAATGATTTTTAATCCACGCTATATTCCTATAACATAGTCATAGCATTAAAACTTACAAGTTCAATCAGGAAGCAACGTTAGGTCCCCACCTAGACCTCAACATGTGTACTCTTTCATCCGACACTGTGTTGTGATTGTACAGTTGGAGAGTCGACTGGTCGATGCCCTTGACTCGTATCGCAGACACCGGCGTCACGGTACGGCCAATAAGGTCGTGGTTGTACAACTCAAACAAGGCGCCTTCGATAAGCTGCGCGCGCATGTGCTGCTTACGAAACCGATGACCGCCCCGGATCAGTACAAAGCGCCGAGACTTACCCGTTCAGACGATTCCATCAAGATACTCCTCGAATGCGCAATGTAGGATCTGCGCATGCCCCGTTTCACTATAGCCATGTTAACAAGACGATTTTTGACTGATCACTGCACATAGCGATGGTGTACAATTTTCTTTGTCGTGCATACTGTCAAATTTGTTGAATGTTGAATTGTTGAGCAGTATAACGCTGATATCTATAATATCCCAGAGTTAAATATGAAAATACAAAGGTAACACGTTGTTGACTGACTATAAAGATTAACACAAGCTTTCGTATATCAGGTATACTCCATCGGGTGCTTCATCACATTGCACCTGATGGAGTATACTTGATATACGAAAGAGTGAGTCAACACACCCTTTGTATTTTCGTATTTACGACATGGCGAACACGGCAACCCACACTTCTAGAGTTAAATATGTCAACTCCGAATAATTTAGCTCCGAGATTCTTTATATTTCTATGCATGAGCATTAGTGTCAGTCGATATAGGCGAAATACTCAATACTCAAATATTTAATATAAATCCGATATATACGACAAAAAATCATTGTGACGGAGCTGACATATTATATCTCGCATATTAGCCACACTATACGAATAAGTACAGAGTTGTTAATACATGCCTATATAATAGTTAACATATGCACTATAAATTGCAAGAAATCACGATGGGAATTATCTCGCCAATCCGGTTCTTATAAGTCATGTAACGAATGAATAAATAGTATATAGCATTGGGAAGAAGTACTAATAAAGCAGGAATATTCCAGAGACACTAAAAACATCGTTATTTGTCCTATAAAATTTCTTTTACCCATAGAGTTACATCTGCCTTTAAATCATTCGAGGAGATTTGAGCTAACAGCCCGCGAATATTATATCGTTTCACTCTCGATCAGTATTTTGCAAAGCCACGGCCCGGCGCGTACGGTACGCCTATGGAGCTATATTTTCAGAAATATAAGTTTACCGGTTCTAATGTATTTGTACCGTTTGTATCGCGGACAGTTGAAGAAAACGATACGCTATTATATAAAATGTTGAACACATCTATCTTCTACCTTAGTTTACGTCTCCATTAACGAAGTTATTTTAAATCACGATTATAATACGATCACGTGGGATTATAATACGATTACATCGATAAAGTAATCTTAAATTAACAATTTCCTCAGAGGCAGTTATTCTTGATTGACCTGTATGCGAATCGTAGTCATAATATTTCGCAAATAACTTGTATAACCTGTCTTTGTATTATTTTATATATTGATAGTTCACTAGCGATGAATGTGACTGTGGATACAAAAAAAACTACTTTTGTCGGCGATTAAAACAAAACCACTTTTTGACAGTTATTGTGCTATATTACAACATAATTTGTTTATAACAACGACGAAGTTAACTTCTTAAGTCTCTAATTGAGTAAGTCGACCAATAATGCGAAATTTATATTGCTTTTTTTCTCCATAACCTTAAATAAATAAAAGTATAAGACACTCTCGGTCATATTTGAATAAACGCAATTTATCAAAAATGTAGATATACTTATAATCTTTTTTACTAATCTAGAAATTATTAGCAGACTACAACTAAGATGAAGGTAGTGTGTTCGCCTGTTACCTTTACAGTGTTAGGCCTAAATAAGAGCCAAAATGCTTAACTATTAAAGAGGGCACGACAGATGAAACACTCCACGAATCATAAACGCGTTAAAAGTTATAAAACGATGAGATATCACAGGCTAATAAAAAATCGGTAATATATCATTTTTAACGTATCAAAAATACGTAATTAATTATGAGAATTTTTGTAACCTTCAGTTTGCGGTATTCCAAGCTTACAAGATCTTCGATACTTCAAACATATTACATATTTACATTTAACTTACATCGCCGTAAGTACGTACGTGTATATTGTACAAGTTTATACAAGTTTAAAACCACCACTGGGCATTGCAGTACTCATCAAATTACGCCCATTTATTAATATATTTAGGTCGTGAAATTGTAGCATGGTCGACATCATCTTGTCATTATAATGAATAATAATAATCCATTTGTTTCGGAGGCGCCCTAATAACTAGTATGTCTCTAAAGCGCCTATATACATTTCGTGTGATAAGTAATTATATTGATTAACACAATAGAATGTTCATATAAGTTGAATCGGAGCATAACACAACCGTTAAATGAAATGAAATGGAATTCTAGTTGACCAAGGCACAATTCGTCAATCTAAATAAAGTTTTATTATTATTATAAACTATGGCGCGAATAGTAGATACATTTGCACTTCGCCCAATATAGTACACTAAAACAATGCATTGGTTAAAGTTCGCTGATTCCATTTTTTTGTGATAAATTAGCAGACGACATTTCCGCGTGGTAGCGAATTTGTAAACAAGCATGATGCGCGCGCATCCAATAGCACGTGATATCTTTCGAGCAATGAAAATGCAGCTTTACTTTGCCACAGCAAAAAAATTACCCTGCCGATAACGTCCACTCCAGATAACCGGTCTGGGGTTCTGCCAACCGAACTTCAGGGTCAAGCTTTCTCCTATGCGTTTAAGCATTTGATACCGTTTTTAAGACCCTTTAATATTTTAAGTCCGTATATCATGCCAGCGATATGAACAGACATCTGTAACAAACATGATGGACTATGAATTAATCAGCTGGTTTTTGCGGTGTTTTCTATAGTAACGTGATGCTAATGTTAATCTGATCTAGAGAGATTGAGACAGGAATCCCTCTAGTTAATATGCCTGCCTACCCACTCGTTGAACTAGCTCATAGACTCGACATGAGAATACCAAACGTTGTGCAAATACTATTCTTATTTAAAAAGATAAAAAGATGTTACCCTTTCTTTTCGTATAATGTATAAGAGATCACCCATGTTAGCTTGCTGCTTGTCAGCTGTATTAATTAGTTAACGGGAGTTATGAATGTAAGCATTGGGCTGGAGGGCTTAATCAACCTTAATAATGAAATTTGTTCACACCTGCACTCGTTTCCCGTTACTTTCAGCATCGTCTGGCTCCGAAGTGATATACGCCCGCTGGTCCATCTATTGCATCCCCCAGAACAGGCACGCAACCCGCATTAAAATATACACGAAAACTTTATTGTTCAACTCTAAACTATTGCTACGAGTACAAATACAACAGCTTTACAGATTCAGTCATAACGGTATAGTCTCGGTTAAATGGTGTATAGGATGTGATCCTTACTGTTCATGGAAAACTTCGGCCCGATTTATTCAAAATGCGGCCCATATGCGGCATTCAGATTTAGCGTCGGCGTTTACTAAAGTTAGAAATCAACTAATAATCAATTCGTCTGAGTAGACTCACATTTCATCCATGAATAATATATGAACTATATCAGCATATGAAATCCTTCCAATTGTTGAAAGCGCATGTTGTTTTCAGCGTATCATGGACACTTCTATCATGAACTATGAAACGTTCCCTTTGGATCTACATTATTTTCCGGCTTGCTTTCAATGCTTTCAATGGATAGCAAACCATTTTACAACAAGACTGATATAATGAAATAATTCGAGCAATTATTGAGCGATAACATGCGATAAATATCAAAAAATGTAGAAAGATGAAGGATTTCTTAATAACAATGGGTGGCATTAAAAATGTAGCATATTCAATAAAAATGTGGCATATTCAATAAAAATGTGGCATATTCAATAAAAATGTGGCATATTTAATAAAAATGTGGCATTTAATAAAAATGTGGCATATTTAATAAAAAACGCGGCATATAAAAAGTGGCATACTGTATAAAATGTATTCTTTTAGTCCAAAACCAAATATATTTGACTAGTGTATTCATTAGCGCGGCTCACAAACACGCTTCACATGAGCAAAAACACTGGATGGCATGTGCCCGTAATATTATAGTCGTCTTCTTATAAGGCCAATATTATTCGCAATTAGGACATATTCAGGGTGTTAGTAATTCTAACTTACCCTGTTTTACACCACTGAGTGATTAATCACAAAGACAAAGCCTTATATTATATCATAAATAGGTTACTTAATATACCGCTCTATGCCACGAGAACGTGCTCTAAGAGCGGTTCACAGTTCAGAATATAGTG
>WURV02200817.1:0-11652 GCA_011762755.2 Epimenia babai
TTAATCATATTTAACCCCATCTTTAAGCAGCTTATGTATCGTATATTTTAAACAGCAAAGTATCCAAGGGAGGAAAAATCAAGTATTTCACTTACATCTGGTTTCGCCCACTCAATCTCCACTAGTTTTTAGCATTTATTTCTCGCTTTTGTTTTTTTAGCGTGACTTCTTTCGCGTGACTTTTTTTGCGTGACTTTTTTCGCTGGATCAAGTGGTAATAAAATACTAATACTACATGCCGTGTTATCTCGACTTATGAATCACAATGAAAGACA
Organism: Epimenia babai; assembly: GCA_011762755.2. NCBI lineage: Eukaryota > Metazoa > Mollusca > Solenogastres > Cavibelonia > Epimeniidae > Epimenia > Epimenia babai. Next base: position 276 of record WURV02200817.1, read on the forward strand.
ACACTCGTACGCGCCATCAACGGTCACCGTGATGCCCTCTCCGCTGGAGGTAGTGAAAGTTGATGCAAAACAGCAAAGTACAGTTTTATCGATAATTCAATGTGAATTATAATGCAAGAACATTTTGAGATATACCTTCAGAAATAAACCATATCCAGCATACACTAGTTGCATTCGAACTTGCGGCCTGTCAGATATGAATGGAGAGCCTTAAGGATCGCGGAGTGGAACTGTTGAACAATTCAGTCAACATATCGGACCTAGGAGGAACAACTTCATCTAGAAAGCACTAAAAATCAATTTGACGAACCATCTGGATCCTCCTCATTGGTGATAGAAGAAACAACTTTATCGAGTGAGCACTAAAAATCAATTTGATGAACTATCTGGATCCTCCTCATTGGCGATAGAAGAAACAACTTTATCGAGTAAACACTAAAAATCAATTTTACGTACAATCTGGACCTTCTTCATTTGCGCTAGAATCATAGAAGGAACAACTTAATCTCGTAAGGAGTAAAAATCAATTCCACAAACCATCTGGATCTACTTCCTTGGCGAGTTTCAACGATTCGGACGTGGCGAAGTCCGTGTTGGCGGCTGACACGGCCAGGATGATCGAGTTGGGGTTAGTGATGTACTGGAGACACAGCTCTCGGATCTGCTGCTCGATGTCAGCCGGCTGCTCGCCCACCGGGACTTTCGTGATCCCGGGCAAATCGACTAGGGTCAGGTTTACGACCTTCGGCGAGAATATCTTGAGAGAGATCGGCTCCGATGAGATACCCTGAAACGAACAAGGAAAAAATGCAATATCGTCTGATAAGGATGCGGTTAAACGGGTATCCATCACCAACCAGGTAAGGGGTGCGACTTATACGATGCTGCGACTAATATGGCGGCTAGTACGGTAGTTATCACACGGTAGTTATCACACGAAATGTATATAGGTGCCTTAGACACATACTGGTCATTAGGGCGCCTCCAAAAACAAATACATTATTATTATTATTATTATAGGTATCCAAAACTACTCGGGTACACGAATTTAACTGGAGTTAATTACGAACATGTACCTGAACTAAAATTTCGCTAACTCTTGGTGTCTTAATAGCAACATCAATAGAGACAAGAAAACACTCAGTATTGTGACAAATTAATATAGCACAGTACCAGGCTAACGCTGAAAACTACCTTTCAAAGACTCTAATATTAATTCCGTCGATAGCTTCTTATCTACGAACAGAAATTGAGCTGCCAAAATGTTCAACGATGTTATACAAGATTTAAAAGCAGATGATAAAAATACTATCCTTACCTAAAATAGTAAAGGATGCCTCATAATTTGTGGGTGGTGCGTACTAGATGGTAAGAACACTGAATGTTATGGATTAAGTGACTGTGGTGACACGCCCACAAAATGGCTCGATTTCCAGCAAGGAAAATGGAGATATCAGTCACCAGAATACCGGCACACGAACCAGTAGTGGAACAGATGGATTGAAGGCTTAAAGTGAGCCTGATACCCTTGAAATGATGACGGTGCCTAAGTGAAAAGCAGTAAGCGTTTAACGACGAAAGCGAAGATGTTTAAGATGTACCGCATCTCCGATGACTTCTCGAGATGCCATTCCTAAAGTGACCTTTTCAACGTGATCATAAAGCGAACTGCGCGGGCAGCTAGAAGATCGGAATATAAATAGCTCAGTCTCACAATGTCATAGCCTCAAGTAGCTTCAAGATCTTTAAGAGTGGACAACCAACTTGGTGTCAATTCTTAGGAACAATTCACAAACATATATCTATTTCATTTGATAAGCCTGAAGAAGCATATTACATATATGCGAAAGCTTGTTTACGAACAAATTCAATTAGTCTCAAAAGGTGTTACCTCATTTTCTCTTACTTAACAAGACTAATACTGCTACTTATATTATACAAACATATATCGTCACATTTAAATACGGCTACTTACGTTATATTATAAAAACATATATCGTCACATTTAAATATGGCTACTTACGTTATATTATAAAAACATATATCGTCACATTTAAATACGGCTACTTACGTTATATTATAAAAACATATATCGTCACATTTAAATAAAGACTAGACGCCCGATTGACACTTACTTTGTTTGTGCCTGACATCCTGTCAGTTTCATCGTCGATTTCTTTCCTAACTTCGTTAAAGTCCGTAAATATCTTGTGTTTCGTGTGTAAGAACTTGGCCCACTCGGTCGTAGCTTCTTCTCCTGACGTTATTGTCGAATGGTTGTATTCACGGGCATCAAAATGTGAGTTAACAATGGAATAAAATGAAATTTTATTGATTTATAGTGCCCTTTTAACACATGGCTATCAAAGACACGTTACAAATTTATGGTTATTATGATTAACTAGAAACACATGGAATACAGTTCAAAATCAAACTCGGTATACCATGAATAAATCGAAAGTAAAAAAGGCATATACAGTAAGATCACATATAGGGAAAATATAACATATCACAGCACAGATCGCATATTTGCAGTGTCAGACATATAAAAACGCTATAAAAGTATGTTAAATATCACACAAAAAACATAAAATTACATAGTATTGCACTATAAAATTACCTACTGTACATCATTGATTGGACAACTCAAAAGGGATATAAGCGTAGTTGAAATCGAGGATATTAGAGCGATTATAATATCCATATTACGATGATTCATTGAGACATCCTCTAATGAGTCTAAGTATCAGCAACAAGTCCATAGTGGGATGTATATATTTGTGATTATTGAAATTTAAATATTTATTAAGGCCAACCACCTCATTTTGGTGAATCAAATAATTGGTATAAACTATTAATGAATATGTACAGGTATTATTGGTTGGCTGCACTTGTTATTATTTCATGCTCACTGTAAATGTACATAATTGTATTTAACATTGATTTGCATTACCTGTATACTGTAAGGTGTTAATTTTATATGATTTAGGTAATTACATTATAGTGTTAGAGCATTAGGCTATTGTTTCGTCAAAAGTGTGTTTGACAGCTCAACTAATAAGTAAACTCTAATCAAATAAATTTCAATGTTTGACTATGGCAAGACACTGCTTCAGTGAGTACATAATGTATATATATGAGAACTTTGTATAACCCCATTACAGGGGCTGCACGGACTGATCTATTAACCTGTACATGGGTACTCATGAAGCAACTTGATGCCTAATGACCAACTACTATTAATAAGACAGTGTAACTGCTGTAGAGATGTCAGTTACCGTGTTGGCCATATCGTATGACACAAAGAGTTAAGGCAATACCTTACTAATAAACTTTAATAACGATTCTACTTCTCCTTGAACCTGTTTGTTCTTTGTCCCGACACTACCCTGGGCTTTGATCTGGCTTGTGTTTGCGGAGCCCCTTCGTTCTCCAATGTATCTTTTTCTTTACCGCCCAGCTTTCTTTTGTCATCCAGTATTTATTGTCTGTGCCTCTATATTCTCTTTTATACCATACCACATAAGTATACTTATATACAAAAGCTTGTGTAAATCATTCACACATTTAGTCAATAAGGAGTTACTGTTACTTTTACTCTTCCTGTTATAGTGTAACTCCATGTGTATTATATACCCACCTCCATTGTGGGAGGCGGCTTCTTTGGGCGACACATAGACGAGCTGTAAAATGAGAGGTCTACGCGTCACGACACCCGTCCCACGCGGCAGAAAATCACGTCCAACAAGACTCTCCAAGACAGAACTTTTGCCAGAACTCTATAATAAACAATAAAGAACACACAATGTCAGAGATGTATGCTGTAATTAATATTTACAAATTAATAGTACAAAGGTCATCTCCTGAAGCGAGCTAGTTTATGCATATTTTAGTAGTCTTATAACATCAGAATATAACTGTCATGTTGTGAAATACAGTCGAAATCGTAAATTTCGTTAACAGTAACATTTTGTGCAAGATATACCTAATCAAACCACAACTATGATTAGGAATATGAATTCTTAAATCTCGAAGGTTAGCCCTACCTGACTTCCGATTACAACGATTTGCGGAAGCTGGATGGTTTCAGACCCAATAGTATTAAACACATCTTGCAGTTTATTGATAACTGGTATTAAACTCTCCATATTTAATTCAATGTACTGTAATCTATCAACTGTCGGTTGACGGGCAGGAGAGAATGATGTATCTAATGTAAATTAAGATCTTGATTTCGTTCTTTTGACAGCGGCGAATGACCGACACTTCCGCTTTAACTGAATTTAACCAAGAGAAATAAAAAAATTCTATCTACATGTTAATCAATATTACATATTCGCAGTTTTATTGAAAAAGGTAATATACGATATGTTATTCAATTATGCAGATATACATAATAGTTACAAATACGGGTTTATTTAAATGTTATCAGGATTTTAGAAATATATTAAACGTAACATCGGAATTTGGAAATATACAAAAAATACAATAAATAAAAATTACATTATACAAAATTTTCACTTCATCTATAATCTCTTTATAGTATATCGATACCAATACTAAAAACATAGGGTGATGCTATGTGCGTTTCTTTATTACAGAAACCTGTCTTGCCCATTCACAACTCGGCAGGTGGTCATTCAACAAGATTTACAGCCGCATAATCATTCGCATTTCCACAGGAGACTGGCCTCGTGGTATTTCTGGTAACTCACACCACGAATTTTATAGAACACTTCATTCCACATGGCTCGATAACGTCTCTAGGAGACTGTAGTCTCTATTACTTTCACGAAGGATTCGATTGAGTAGCACTTAAACGACCAGATCAACCTAATTTTGAAAATTAATTTCATACAAAACCACCGAGCTAATAAGTGTTGTAGATTTTCACCTTCATAGGCCTACGCACGGTCTTTTTCTGGTCTCATGCAATGTCGCCGATCTCTCGTCATTTTTATCTATCCAGTTGCGAACTCTACAAATCTAACAGACTCTGTGTATATTACTGTAGTCTACAACAACCTATTTAAAGGAAATTATAGGAATACATTTAATAAACAGATAGAGAATTGTCGAATTCTCCCAAAACATTACGATTACTAAATTTACTAAGTGTACTTTTTGTATGTGTAGTATCGAATAGGTGTTATTAGAAACGATATGCCCAACACTATTGAAAGTAGCCAAGTTTCAAAGTCGTGTTGGTTCAAATTAAGAATTTTGTAAAGTTTTCTTTTCTATTCTAATATGCTATTGTAAAGGACAGGATGCTGGAGTAATTATATGCAGTGGCACCGATAGCATGAGTTGTCTACTATTGGCGTCGGCGGCTGACAATGTCGCTTTATGGGAATGTCAGTCGTATAACATCGTGAAACAATACGACCCTTTCAAGAGAAATGTCTCAAGCATAGCCTGGAGCCACGATAGTATCTTTTTATATTGATAGGAAGGTTGTAACTTACAGTTGTAACTTTCTGTCCTCGGCACATGCATTGGCGCAGTGAACTAGTGCGATCCTGGTTACGATTAGGGTTAGCGAGAGCGTTAAAATATACTGCTGTCATGGCGGTACATCGTCTGGCGGATCGCTCTCGTTCACTGCGCCCCTGCATTTAGTGTTGCTAATAGACCATTAGGCTATTGTTTGATGTAAAGTGTGTTTGACAGCTCTGCTAATAAGTACACTTTAAACAAATAAATTTGATTCATTCATTTCAATAGAGTTTTAGGTTAAGCCTTACCTACCTCACATAATGGGTTCAAACATTTCCTAACCTTTCACAGTTTTTTCACACCTTGTGGTGTGGCGTATTAGAATCTACTTGGTACATATCTATCAACATCTTGATTGCCTTAGATGTTGGATCTCCTAACCATCAGTTTTTTTTCACCCTTAATGATCATCCTACTGGTAGGAATTGAGATAGAAACATGAATGTGGAAGTGAGGAAGAAGGGGTGTGCACATGTGTAGGAAGTGAGGAAAGGACCAATTAGGAGGTATGTGAGTGATTTAACCCTTGCCACAATGACATCTGTACATAACATTAGTATAGCAATGCAATTCTATGACAGCAGAGTACTAAGGGTTAAGCAGAGTGAGAGAATGATTGAGACGTTAAATATCGGCGAACTTAGTGTTACTAAAGTTAATGAAGTGCTGGTTAATAAATCATGTACGGTGTAGCCAATGTCACCATTCAAGACAAGATTTAACCTGCTTATATATATCTAATTTATCTAGAGATTTATTAATATGTTCATCTCTGACCATAGCCCAGATACACGACTCGTGAGTACGTGTGATAAATCACCGGATATCGCCGTGACTTCAGTTAACGGATCCAACATCATCACTACCGATTTCACCACAAATTTACCCAGCTCTGTGCGTATTTTTGGTATATTTGGGTATATTAATTGTTAAGTATTTGTAGGAACCATTTTTGTATTATGATCCTTTACCGAAGCTTCTCCATACACTCCCAATATCTATCACGAGAGCCGTTACAGTTGCAACATTCCAACATGAGCTCATGAGCCTAAGGCTCATATCATGAGACTGGACCCCTCTATGTTTTATTGCCCTCACACTCATCTGATAATAAATTTTTTTCTCCCTCTTTCCCTGACTGCTATCCCATTCTTATATACCGTTGCTTTCTATTTCTGTTGTTTTTTGTAGTTATTGTCTGATGTTGGTCGAGTGTATATATATGACGTGTGTGCTACCCTCAGCCCTCTCCCCGTACTGAGCGAACTACGAAGTGAACTGTGAAGAGATATGTCAGACTGTCGTAACAGATTTATGTAGAAGATTGTCCTTCAACGTGAAGTATGACAGTATTATACACAGGTCGGGATGAAGTGCGTGAACTTCAACTCGCGTTCTCGCTACATCATCTCGGGCGGTACTGACCACGTGCTTTACGTCCACGATTTGAAATCCCGTAGCCTGCGGCGGGCATACCGCGTGCACGCGTCGCCAATCACTAGCGTGACCTTCAACTTCAATGACACATACGTGGCATCGGGCGACGATGGCGGCAGGATTATCGTGCACAACGTGAGCACGGGACAGAGCTCGAGTCCTTTAGTTGCTCCCCATGTACAGGTAGGTGGTGTCTCTAATTGGTATCTAAAGCTGCATGTCATCTGTATAGAAGTTTTAGTGGATGTTGTGGTAGACTTTAATGATTCATCCTAGTGGACTTGTATATGCAGTGAATAAAATAGGTCCTAGAACACTTCCTTGGGGTACACCAAAATTGAGAGGGTGGGGCTTGCAAAGATTTGCGCCTCTCTGAGTGATGAAAGAGCGGTTAGAGATATAAGATTGGATCCATTTGAGTGCTCTGCCTTGTATGCCAATGTAGTGATTGAGTCCTTGAGATAACGATGTTGTGGTCAGTTTTGTCAATACTTGTACAACAAATACCCATATAACAAATACCCGTGCAACAAATATCTGTACAATAAATACCTATACAGTGATGTTACTAGTTATGTGCCAGAAAGCCGACATATCCGTGTCAATCAGTAACACAATACCTATGAAACTTCTGTTTACTAGATGTTGATGTATTGCTCTTAGAAAATAAGGAAAAATGATAAATGGTGGGGTTACGCCTTTTGAGACTAGTTGAATTTATTGATTGTTTTTCCATCTTTCTTGGCTGTTCCCGCTCAGGGGTTTCCACAGCCGATCACCTGTCTCCTGCCATTCCCGTTTTCTGCATCCTCACTAGCACCCACTGCCCACATATCCTTCCTCAAAGTATCCACGATGCGTCTGTTTGACCTCCCTCGTCTCTTTTTGGCAGTTCCATCCTCGGCATTCATCTTTCATACGTGCTCTTCATTGCTCCCGCACACGTGCCCCCACCATAACAACTTCTCGCTTCCCTCACCTCGTCCCTGACTTGCATCGTTCATTCTTAACAATAATCAGACGGACATCCAACCAAGAGCTTTGTCATTCTTTAGCGAAAAAAAACAATCGCGGATTCATTTCGAATCAGGCTATCAAACGAATCCGATACAACCCGTTCCGAAAGTCCGTACTGGGCGCCGTGTCGGACGACGGCTCGCTGAATCTCTGGGACTGCAACATGCGTCGTCTGCTACATTCGTTCCGAGATGGTCACCAAGCGCCTGCCATGGACCTCGTTATGTCACCTGTCAACGAGACGTTCATCGTGACAGTCGGCTTGGATAAACGCGTCGCTTTCTACGATTCAACCAGCAAACGGTGAGGACCGGCATCGTAGACGAAATACACCGACTCGTGGAATCTTGTAGTACCGATTTGGTACAAATTTAATTTATTTATTCGTTGTCTTAGCTAGGTACACTCGATTTCTCCAGAGATTTCACAGAGAAATCTTCCTTCCCTTTTTGGGAAATAATTGGAAAATCTTAATTTTTAATGCCATTTTTTCATGGTAGTCAAAGCCAGTATTATGAGTCATGACCTATGGTGACGTTTATGGTGATGAAATGGAACGTCTCAGCAGTTGGATTGTTCACATTCAATCCATCTTTTATAGAGAATATTGATATTCGAAAGCTTGTCAAATAAAATATATAGTTGGTCTATAAGGTGTTGTCATTTTAGTCCTTCAACATTACCCACACTAATGCGGGTACCCTCTTCGTTGAATTCCATCCGGACTACCCTGGATTGATTTTTCATTTCACTATTTTTTGAATTTCATATCAATTTTTATCAATTTCATATCAATTTTTACATTGTAAAGTGCGTCTGACAGCATATACATGCTTTAAGAAGCACTATAATCACTAATATTATTATTATTATAAATTGAGACTTCACACTGATTTTGACATGGTGGGTTTCATATACTGAGAATTATAGCGCTGAAATTATTCCTATGGTTTTTCTTCTAATTATCTCCGTGCATTTGATAGATGATAGATTTAATGAATCTGTTACTCCGATACTTTTGAAACATTGATGGTTACATAAGCAGACGACATTGCAGGCGATAGAACACACGTTTCACCGACGTACGATGCTCATCGCAGAAACGACCAATCACATTGTTCAGCACTTGTCTTACCAGATGATGAGCATCATTGGTCTAGCTAAGGTGCGTGGACCATTTTTGCACTCTCACTTTGTGTATCTGACCATTTAGAATGCACCGGTTGTTAAAACGTACGCACCCCATTCCATCATTGGCATAGATGACCAATCAGAATCCACAACTTGGTAGACCTGACAAATCATAGCCCACAGAGTCTAAGCCTTTTTTGATCAAGAAAATGCCTCAGATAGTATATTTGCAAGTAGCAGGCTATAAATTATCATCTTCCTAGACACAATTGTAACGATTTAGCCACCTACCACCCTGCTCCCACCTACATAATTCCCTGTATCTACCATAACCTTTTAATGTATGTCATCACTTGTATTAAGACTGATGTCTATTAATATTGTCATAGAAACGGATCATTTCGGATAAGCGTTATAGCGAGAAGCGATTGGATGTTCTGTCAGCATTGGTGCTCGCCGAGACCGCGCTACACGGCCCAGGTTGGTACCACAAATTAGCTTACTTTCGGAGTACTGCTTTTAAATGTTGCCCACATCTACATATGTCCGTTACCCGATTAGTGACATCAATTTCATTGTTTTCGCAAGTAACTTAGCTCTCCGCTTTGTGATCATAGAGATAAGATTCTTGACCTTGAAATAAAAGTGTCCTTGAAACTGTCCGGTTGACATGCAACACTGTAATGATGTTAAGGTAATTCCCTGGCTATTGCAAACCTATTGGTTGAGTGGAGTGAGCAGCAGTATTTGCTGTGGAAGCAACAGCGACGGAATTGCGGACGTCGGGAAGGTTTTTCTCGTGTTCTCTCCTCTCGTATACACTGGTAATTGAAATGAGGTTCCTCATGCTCGGAATATCGGTAAAATGTTTTCTTAAAATGCAGCTTACGGTCGTTGAGCTTTTCTGATTGGAGTTCATCCGTTGTCCGTCCGTCCATCCGTTACTCCATCCAATGTTAAAATTTTCTTAAAAAATTATCTCCAGAACCGGTTATTGCTGAGGTCTGCCATCCAGCAGATATGGTTCTTGGGGTGGTCTGTTGCTGATTTGTTCATAGTATCGTCATCGCAGCAAGGGGAGGTAACTTCAGTAGATGTTCTTATTTTTTCTTAAAAAATTTTCCCTTTTAAGAACTGCTTATCACAGAGGTCTGCCGTTTGGCAATAATTGTCCTTAGGTTGGTCTCCTCTAGATTTGATCATCATATTGTCATGGCAATCAGGGAACGTAACTGGTGTCAGTGTTTGTTTGTATTTTTACTTGAAAAATCTTTTTCTCAAGAACCCTTCATCTGCCATTCAGCAGATATTGTCCATGGGTTAGTATCTTTCAGTTTTGTTCAGCATCCTGTCATGAGAGCGACGGGGGTAATTTCTATTGACTAACAAAACTTTTATCTTCATGTCCCCTTAGTGCAAAGGTCACCCATTTTGCAGAATCGTCTGTGTAGTGTTCAGATTATTTAGGGCATCTCTATTTAGGCAATTTGAGATGATTTATTCATAAATCTGTATTTTCTTGTTTCAGTATCTTAATGGTGTCTTTTGCCTCTTGTTTTCGATGTCCGGCAGTCTCCTTTTAGTTTTCTCGTTCTAATATCAAGATGGCCTCCTTAGGCCTTGTTTTGTCTTTTTCTCTTTTTTTTCAGGTGAGCATCTTGAGGCCTCTTAGGCCTCTTGTTATAATAATATTTCACTATGGTACGAAATAATATAACGTCAATAGGTTTAGCCATTGTGGTTCGAACTGGAGAGAAGTGCATAGGATGCACAGAAAAAAAATGTTTCCATCTGGTGGGACTCCTACCCACAACCTTCAAGTGACCGGTCAGATGGTCTAACAACTGAGATGATTACTGTGTATCTTAGTTGATACAGCACCAGATTGGTTGCATGAGGGTCAAGGGTTCGACTCCCATAGGTGTAAAGCTTTTTTTCATTTCTCTCACTGAGACAAATGATTTTCAGTGTGACTGACATTTACAGGCTTCAATGAAGAAAGCGGCACTCAAATAGAATGAAAGAAGAACTTTGCCTACAGTAGCCATTTTGCTGCTCAAGACTCTTCTGTCTGCTACTGTAATATTATGACGATTAATTTTGAAAAAAGCTTGTTACCGAATTGAAAACGTACAATTGTTTAACTGTTACCATAACAGGAACGAAAGAAAGAAGATTGGTCGCGATGCTGGCATTGTCAGTGGGAACAAAAATGGTGAGATATCGTTAGATAGTATGACCTTGTGGACTTGACCTTTACAACATTGTACCAAAAAAACCTCGTCTAATGACT
>WURV02200828.1:0-11652 GCA_011762755.2 Epimenia babai
GGGGGGGGTGGGGGGGGGGGGGGGGGGGGGGGGGTGGCGTGACGGACTTGACATATGCACAATATATGGGGGGAGGAGGCGTGACGGAGTTGACATGTGCACAATAAATTGCCAGAAATCAAGTGAAATATCGATCTCAAAAAACTGGTTATTTTCAGTGGTCTATGAGTATGTAACCGACGAAGTAATAGTATATAGCATTGGAAAAAATAAAATAAAGCAGGAATATTCCAGGAACATTAAAAAAAGGATAAACTCGTACAATACATAGAAATAATCGCTTTATATATTATGATATACTTTATATCGAAACGAGAACGCGTCAAAAAGCCCAAAAACACTGAATCGCAAGAGGCACCGATACACGGGTACATCATAGGCATTGGAACACGGATAGGACAAAGGCATCAAAAGACGGATGGATCAAAGGCATCTGAAAGAGGATGCGTCATAGGCATGGAAACACGCAGAGGACATATGCATCCACACACGGATACGTTAGAGGCCCAGAAACACATATTCATCACCCAAACAAAGATATATCAGAAGCTCCGAAACAGGTGTACGTCTAAGGCACCCGAAGCAAGGATACGTCCAACGCATTTAAACGGTGATGCGCTAGTGGTCTCGAAACACGGATATGTATGAGACACGGAGATAGAGATACGTAACAGGCTCTGACACTTGGACACGCCAGAGGCACGAAGCCCTAGCAAGCGCTGAGAGTGTGTGTGGGACAACATCCCACAATCCTGAATTTCCGGAGAAGCAATATCAATTTTCTGTAAAAATGCAAGTTGTGGTCCTTTTTTTAATTAAATGTCAGTCACACGTACAACATGTGTTGTAGAGCGTAGAGCGCAAGACTCGGTGATTTTGAGGTCATGAGGTCAAGCCGCACAGAGGGCTAAGATTTTTCAATTGCCTAGTGTGCAGTTTAGCAAAAAGAGTAAGTTATCAAGCAAGCATACATAAAATATATGGGAATTTCTAATCTCACTTAAGCCGAGGGCACGTTGCATTATTATAAATGATAATTATAAATTACGTTGGTAGAAGTCTCATAAATGGCATATTATCGGATCGCGTATTATAACTAATTATACTTAATATGTAAATTAGCCCAAAAGACACCGAAGGGCGTCAATTGCTTATTCTGCAGTTTAGCAAAAGTAATTTGTCAAGCAACCATGTATACTAATATGTGGGAGTTTCGAGTATTCCGTAACTCGAGGGCAAGTTGCATTATAAATTACGTTTGTAGAAGGTCCACTAATGACAACCGCGGGTTGGGATCGCGTATTATAACTAAACGTATTTAATATGCAAATTAACCAAAAAGACGTTAACGCCCACTTTTTTGTAATTTTGAACATAAAACGTTCCTTTATTAAGAGACAAGCGAGGCGATTGGTGAGTCCCTCATAGGGCATGGGCGGTCTTTATTTCAGTTATTCAAATAATATTATCCGGCGTGTTAGTTAGGAATACTGATAGCGGCAGGTGTCTCCAAGTAGCCTATCCCCTCACTTCCAAAAACGTTTTAATTTTCATTCAGGTCTTTCTCGTCGTTTTGAAAGGTTAGCACACGTATTAGAAACAACTTTGGATGCTTGGAAAGAAATACACCGAAAAAACCTATACCTATTTCGGTGCATTTCTTTCCATCTATTTATAGAACCACATTGGCTGGCGCCCATTTACGATCAACTTTGGACGTTGTATCGCGCACTACTATTTCCAAAATAACAACTGACGACAAGAGGTCTACCACCAATTTTATGTCTAATTTCATTACTGCTTCTATGAACTGACCTGGTAAACTATAGCTCAGTCGATAGAGCGCCACAAGGCGCTTAGTAACATACTTAGTTTGAATCACTGTTAATACCAATATTGGCCTTTGCAGTCGCTTCACCCATACTTTTTAATTCTCTGCCGTCACACATTATACAATGTACAGATCTAAATACGTACCTCGAAATCTGTACCTTTAATTCCAAACTTAAACTTTTCTCTTTTCTACTGTTTTTTCCAAGTTGACAGTGGGTAATATGGTGCTATACTGTGTAATTTTCTTATAATTATTTTCTGTTTTTTGTGTAATATTTAACATAGCTTTACAGCTTTTTTATATGTCTGACACTGTGAAAATATGCGATCTGTGTTGTAATCTTTTTACATTTTTTGTATATGTGATCTCACAGTATACGCCTTTTTTACTTTCGATTTATTCATGTTATAGCTACCGAGTTTGATTTTGAACCGTATTCCTTGTGTTTCTAGTTAATCATAGTAACCATAAATTTGTAAAGTGTCTTTGATAGCCATGTGTTAAAAGGGCACTACAAATCAATAAAATTTCATTTCATATTGTGTTATTGTATGCCGATTATGACTAGGAGTCTTGGAAATGACTTGGGTCTTGTAAAGTCCAATTATGAACCGCATTCCGGCACCCATTACAGCTCAATCACTCGAATAGACCGCAATGTGACTGGCTGAGCGGTGCGCCAACGTCATTAAGAAATAGTAAAGACTTCTCCTTTTTTACCCAATCAAACGACATCATAAGGGCATACATTGAATTTTCGTCCACGAAAAATTATTACACACTCAAAATGGTAATATTTTCATAAAATAAGCTACAACCAATAGTCATCTCGATAACTCGATCGTAGACCAATAGTGGTGTTGAATTTTTACGCTTGAAATACTACGTTTAATATATAATATAGTCGAGTGATTTCATCAGAGGGATATCGTTTCTGTGTACTTCATTATTATTATCTTTCCTTAAGTTATGAAGTATCGACGAAGTGTGAGGAATATTGCACAATTATCTGCCGTATACGTAATTAGATATATAATTATATTAGCGTATACATCGTCCTCGCTACCATTGAGCGTCATTAGATTTTTTCTCTCCGCCATTTTGATTAAGGCATTGGATCCTTCTCGTTGAAGGATCACTTGATGAAGGATACTTGATATACGAAAGCTTGTGTTAATCCTTATATAGTTAGTCAAAAGGTGTTACCTTTGTATTTTCGTATATATCTACCTGATCATCGTTAATGAACATGGCAAAGGTACAAAATATGCCGGGGGCATTCAATAAAATTTCCATCCATCTCTTTACATGGCATAATTATCATAAGGAGAGCTCAATTTCCAACTTATTGAACAACCCTCAGTGGAATTTGAGACGTTACTTTCTCATTAGCGTAGATAACAGACGAATTAAGGAAAGGATATTGTGGTCAGTTTATCTGGAGTGACCTAGACAGAATGGAGACGAACTGTGATTATACATGATTATACATAAGTGATGTGGTTGTGTTTTGTAGGCGATGAAATATTCGTGTAGAGATTATATTGATGGGATTCTGTGGGGGTAAGGTTAGAGAAAATGAAAATGAGTACAAATTACAAAAAAAATATTTGACGTTTTCTGTCTATTTAAGGTCGGTCTACACTTCAGGATGGCGATCGTTATTTTGATCACAATGATCGCTACATTGGTAGTGAACGCGGGAGCGGTAAACATCTTCTGCACCGGAGCAGGTGGGTATGTCTACTATTTTATTGACAGAAACATATCTGTGATATGTCTGGAAGCGTAACGTGTTTGGAACTTGGGCGCAGGTCAAAAATCCCTTATGTCTTAACACTATTACATAAAGATATTATGCTTTCGTTCATTATACCTGTCACTAATTAGTTTAATATGGCAATTACCAGATAAGCAAATAGTCTTACGACGGATTATAATTATATTATCTCTTATATATCGGCTATTTTTTAGTTTTACTGCATTTACTTGTTAATATAATCGGGGTATCTCCTCTCTCCTCATCTAAACTCAAAAACTCTCTTCTTCACCCATGCTTACACATAGACTTACTGCATAGTTCATTAGTTTTTCTTAGTTCACATAGTATTACATATTTACATTCAACTCTTCATAATTCAAAGTAGTCATCAGGGTAAGTATGTGTATATTGTACAAGTTTATACAAGTGTAAAACCACCACTAGACATTGCAGTACTCCCCAAATTGCACATAACTTCATTAGTTTATGTTTTTGGCAAGTAACATTGTAATGTGTCGTCGACATCATTGTTCCTTATTGACCAAGGGATAATTCGGCGCTCTAAATAAAGCATTATAATTACTATAATTGCACGTCTAATTACAGGCAGGTCGATATTTACAGGTATAATAATTACAAATTCTTTTGGACGACTTACCTTATAATGTCTCCCAATGTCACGTCACGTCGTATCAAGTAGTATGACAGATTCAAGATTTATTGTCTAAATGTAATAAAATTCTCCGCCGTTTCTGTTTCAGATCAGCACGTGTTTTCCGTTCAACACAACGTCCAGTTCAGCGCCAATGGCGGCCCCGTGAAGATTCCGTTTAACATCGTCACTCGAAACGATAACAACGTGTACAATGATCAAACTGCCGAATTCACCGCTCCCGAGAGAGGCGTCTATTTGTTCCACTTCTCCGCGGCGGCTCACAGCAACCTAATGGGTATTTCCCTCGTGAAAGGTTCCACCCGCCTCGTTACAGCCTTCGCCGGAGCGAAGGACTCGTCCGCGTCGAACATGCTCCAGGTCGAACTGAACGCCAACGATAAGATATCCGTGCAGCTTCACCCTGGCCACACCATCCGCGCGTGCAACTCTGCATGCGCTACATTTGACGGGCGTCTCCTCTACAAGACGGCATAAAGACCCACGGAGGTCTACCACGACGGCTAAGGCCCAATTGTATTAAAGAGTACTAATGACATATGCATCGGTAAATAATGAATGTAACACGGAAACTATATATTATATCAACGGCAATCTTCTACTAAAGGTATAGAGCTATTAATAGGGATGGACGACAACTTCTTGATTTGTGACAACGTAAAATAATAGGCCTGTAGATTCACAAAAATCTCTGCCTCGCAAAATCTTAGGTCAAGTATTATAATAGAAGCCGGGAGTTTCCACGTGATTTTAAATCAAAAAGAAGGAATTTGTAAATTGTCTTTGATAGCCATGTGTTAAAAAGGCACTATAAATCAATAAAATTTCATTTCATTTCAAGGAAGTAATGTAACGTTCATAGACTGTATTTTTAATGCACCTGGACTACTTTGCCAAATAACGGTTTATAACAAAACATCGGGAAACCTGTTTTGTCACAAGCGTCGACAAGCTCCTCACAATAAATATTATTTTCCTCGGTACATACTCACGGTACTCTACGGTATTAATTCACGTTGTTGCAAATAAAATTCCCAGACACTTACGGTTTAGTGACTTTAAATAGTCGAGCAAAGCAATTTGGGCTTTTGAAGTACACAGCTCAAGCACGGAGGTAGAAACACAACTCAAATTGCTTAAGATTCGATCCTTGCACCTCTTGGATCGCATGTCGGCGCTCCACCAACTGAGCTATCCAATCGGGTAGATTACGTGTATACGTGGCGAATGATCTCTGGAATCACATATATCTT
This sequence comes from Epimenia babai, assembly GCA_011762755.2. NCBI lineage: Eukaryota > Metazoa > Mollusca > Solenogastres > Cavibelonia > Epimeniidae > Epimenia > Epimenia babai. The sequence goes on from WURV02200828.1 coordinate 5,523, forward strand.
ACACAGGAAAATTATGTTTTCTCTCGAACTGGATTGAATTTTGAATCGCTGGTGGTAGGTCGGTTGTTTTGGATGTCACTGTTGTAAATCATATTATTCATGATGTTTTTCTATAGACTTTTTGCCACTTTGTACATGAACCTTAACAATGTATAAAGAATACTATATTCGGATAACCCTTATGCAAAACAATAAAATATGTATAACACCTGTCAATTGACGAATTGAATGTTTTTTTTTTAAATCTCCTATTTACAACCTGATATAAGCCAGGAAACGTGGTCCTCGGTTATCATAGACCCGTGTATTGATTTAATGTAGTCCATTCCCGAATACGAAGATATTCCGAGTGACTTTCAAAAGTCCGTCAGTCGGCGGTGCCAGAGCAACATGAGGCCAATAAAAACTACGGACTCGTCTCCTCTCGAGAGATTTGCTTATATAAATAAACGTTAATTTTATTCGGAAAAAACGAATAAGTGTACACACAATAATCGTACATTCGACAATTCGTAGTTTAACAGAAAATCAGTTGGTACGCGCGTTGATAAATTCCCAGCGCGTACCGAATTAGTAACGGCGTAATTTATATATGATACAACTGTTGAGTATTAATATTTATAGTGATTACCATTACTGAATCGATTAGTTTGTGGAGAAACGTCGTGCCGCCATCTTGAAACGTGTTTTTCAAGTACGGCCGTCGCTTATAAAACTATCAATATGCGGCCCTAAGAACCCTCCTCGACACTCAAATCAGGTTACACCAGTAACGTATCCTATATACTATAGGATATTACATATCCAGTACGTCTATACTACGCCGTAAAGACGAGTATTTGCTGATCGTGTTGTAATATCCAATAAGATATTGTCTTAATTTTTACGGCGTTAAGTGAGTACGTATTTTAGTGTTGTCTCAGGCGCGACCGGAGACATCTCTTCGTAAGGAAACAGTACGTATTGATCACACACATACACACACTCATATATATATTCTCGACGTGCATATCCAATGTGAACGTGTCGACATTAATGAACGAAATCCTTAGTCAAATACATCTAAAAACAGAGTTAGATTTCGCTGCGGCAAAACAGAATTATGTGATTCTCGAGGCGGTAAAAGTAAAAAGCGCGCACGCGCAGTAAAGCGATATCGTAATGCCATGTTGATGAGGTAATAAATCCAGTCTTCTGCGGACCGTGCTAGGGAACTTTAAACTTGATCAATGGGGTCCGGGAGCTTACCTGCCCTTACTTCCGGGTTCCGACAAGATACCCGGAAGTGACTTCTCGTCTTTATATTTTCTTTAGCTCTCAAGCAGTTCTGCTCGATACACGCATTCATTTGGTCTTAGCAATTTGACTTGTAACCTCGCACGCGATATTTATAACACAGCTTTAGCGACCAGAGAGATAGCGAACATAACAAACAACGAAACCTTACGAATCTGTCGAGATTATTTCCCTTTATCATCTTTAAGTTAAACGAAGACGAGGCTCCACACAGGTACGTACGCATATTCAACTACGCTGTCCAACGAAATTATTACAATTAGTGATTTGATAAGAGCTCAACAAAACGAAATGAATGATATATCACAGGCGACGAAGAAAACGCGTCGAAGATGCTACATAATATTTATATCCCGATAATTCGAATCAGTCCGGGCACATTTGTCGTGCGAATTTTGAGTGTCGTTATGAGATACAGTGTCCGCCATATTTGCCCGAATACACAACGATCCTGAGAACAAGACGAGACCCCCCCCCTCCCCCAACTTCGAGGAAGCCAGAATAATAAGGAGCCTGCCGTACAAATCCATTGCGAAGTATCACGAAATATAACTGTTAGCGAATCGAAAAAGATCTAAAAACACAAATAGGACCAGGTATCTGGAGGTCGTGGGTTCGAGTCCCATCAGTCGCCAGTTCGCAATAAAAAAAATTAGACTTATTCAGAGTAATGAAAAAAACTACATTAGACTTACTCTTTAATATGTGCATATACATCTAAATTATATGCTCTTAAATGCATGTGTCTATAACTTAGTATATATATATATATATATATATATATATAGTAACGTATTACATTTATTAAGTATTAAGTTCATGCACATTAGACTTAAACTAGACTGGATCGACTAATACGTAGCATATAGACTAATACACTGTGTAGACTAGTACACTGTTAAAGCTCATACAGAGCATAGTGACACATCATATAAACCTATAAGACACATCATATAAACCTATAAGACACATCATATAAACCTATAAGACACATCATATAAACCTATATGACACATCATATAAACCTATGACACATCATATAAAGCCTATATGACACATCATATAAAGCCTATATGACACATCATATAAACCTATATGACACATCATATAAAGCCTATATGACACATCATATAAACCTACGACACATCATATAACCTATATGACATCATATAAAGCCTATATGACACATCATATAAACCTATAAGACACATCATATAAACCTATATGACACATCATATAAACCTATATGACATATCATATAAAGGTATATATGACACAGCATATAAACCTATAAGACACATCATATAAACCTATATGACACATCATATAAACCTATGACACAGCATATAAACCTATATGACACATCATATAAACCTATATGACACATCATATAAACCTTTATGACACATCATATAAACCTATATGACACATCATATAAACCTATATGACACATCATATAAACCTATATGACACATCATATAAACCCATATGACACATCATATATACCTATATGACACATCATATAAACCTATATGACACATCATATAAACCTATATGACACATCATATAAACCTATAAGACACATCATATAAACCTATATGACACGTCATATAAGCCTATATGACACATCATATAAACCTATATGACACATCATATAAAACTATATGACACATCATATAAACCTATATGACACATCATATAAACCTATATGACATCATATAAAGCCTATATGACACATCATATAAATCTATATGACATCATATAAAGCCTATATGACACATCATATAAACCTATATGACACATCATATAAGCCTATATGACACATCATATAAGCCTATATGACACATCATATAAGCCTATACCTTGTGGAGACTTATCCTCTATGTATAGACTTGCAAACGTCATATAGACATATACACTATGTAGGCTTATACAGGATAGACTTATAGATGACACGTGGACTTATACACGTGGTTGACTTATAGATGGCAGGGAGACTTATACACTACGTAGACTTATCGATGACACATAGACTTATACAGTGTGTAGACTTATACAAAGTAAGCGCATCCAGACGGCGACACTTCACCAGTTATATGAGATATATGATCGCTTCTAAATACACGAAAAAACGGTATAAAAATGTTAATTCACGAACAGACCGGTCCACCAAATATACCCGATAAAACGTATGAACAGCGAGAATATCAAAAACGACGACCCTCCGAGACGAGTTGACCCGTCGCATCTCTTGTCCTTCCCAGAATCCCGAGGAGACCGCGGGAGTGGTCGACGACTGGTAGATGGTTGTCAGGAGCGGTTGAGATTGGGGGGGTTGCCCGGCGCGCCGGATCAGCGCCGCATCAGTAACACGACGTCGTGTCCATCTGTTCGGCGGCGTCGCAGGCGTAAGCGTCGACTTGTTCGTTCGAATCGCCGGACGCGGCCGACGCCGAATTCGCGTTGCGCCGTTGGTAGATCAACACGTACGACGCTTTCGTCTGCGGAACGCATAAAACACTTCGGCTCAGCTAATTTCGTTCGGTTTTACCGAATAATTCGTCGGCGAGGGTGGCGCGATTGACGACTACGCGGTAGCCACGCCACGGATTGCTCAGCAGGTCGAGCTCTAGCCTATGAACAGGAAGGCGGAGGGTTCGAATTGTAGAAAATTGCGTTTTTTTTCGGTTTAATCCTTATCCCATCGAGTCAAGATTGCTCCAGTCTACCCAAGCATGAGAGAGAAGTAGTGGATTTGTTGGAGGAACGCGTATTTACGTATTTACGTATTTACTTAAATCAACGATTTAGGAGATTACGGCCTGCCAATATAGATCAACTGATTTTCTTAAAATATATCAGTCACTCAATATGAAAAAAAATCATTAAATAAATCATAAAGGTGCTGCCCTAATTTCTTCAGTAGATGTACTGAGTAAGAACACTTTCAAGTGACCCCAACTATCTCAAATATGGAGTACTGCAAGGTATCGTAATACCCACCTAATTATTTTTACTTTATTCATTTCGTTCATTCGACATCAGTTAAAGCAACTCCAGATGGAACACCAATAGTTATATATGCGAATATAGAATATAATCATAAAATGGTTGATAAAAATAGAAACACAAACACAAACCAAGAAATAAACAAAAAACAAAAACACAAACACGCACACACACACACACACACACACACATAATAGTTAAACAAATTTCTGTATTACAGAAAGTCAGATTGGGACACTTTTTACTTAAATTAATAAGTTGTACACACACATTAATGATAGGACGTGCCAAAATTGTTTCTATATACAAGGAAACACTCTTTTCGATAAATCGTAAAATAGGATGTTCAATTCCAAAATACAAAACAAATTCAAATTCTTTTTTACACGACCTCGCAGAGACGATTTTAGACTTAACTTGAAAACCACTACAGTCCTTAGACCACCAGCACAATTATTTTCAAGGACCTAAATAAATCGACCATCTCATAATGATTTATACATGACTGAACAATTCAGATACACCAGCTTTACTCTTAAAAAATTGCGCCATCACCAAACCTATATGCTTCTCATTTACTTGACACGGTTATTAATTAGGTCAGTCTGTATAGGGCCAACAATGGCCCACGCAGCAGACCACTGGTTCAACCTATACATACATAAGTACATACACACACACATACATGCCTGCCTACATACGTACGTACCTACGTACCTTGTACCTACATGCGTACCTACGTACGTACCTACCTACGTACCTACTTACCTACCTACGTACCTACCTACCTACCTACCTACGTACGTACGTACGTACGTACGTACGTACGTACGTACGTACGTACGTACGTACATACATACATACATACACACACACATACATACATACATACATACATACATACACACACACATACTGTCCAGCTATACTGGTCAGTCCTATCAGCATCTCACTACCCACGATCATCGTGGTCACCTGTTACTCGATAAATCACTTACGACGACGACGTCTTCACTCGATTTAGACACGGCCGAGTCATCGAAGTAGTACCAGTCACCGTCCACTTTGCTCTTCGCATACGCCGTGTCTGCCAAAAAGGAATCAACAGGCTGTACTCATAGTTAAAGGTACACGATATTCAACATTAAAAATTGAATATATCGGCAATACCGGTGTAATATTTATAACGCACACGAGTAAACTATTGGACTTTTCCCGCAAAATAAAAGAATAGTTCCAAATAGTTTAGGATTTTGGAAGAAGGTCAAAACTCTTCATGGTACTCGAATGGCCATTAGCCTGTAGCGCCGACGATAGAAACGCCCCAACCACAATACTTATAGTGACCCTAGCTTGTGGTAGTAACAACCCTGGGTCGTGTGGTACTTACAGTGACCTCCTCCCATGCCGCCGTAGTGGTTAGACACCGCCACCAGATCGTAGAGCATAGCACCGTGTTCGGGGTTTATCACATATTTCTTGAGGGTGAGTCCCCTGAAAAATAAAAACACTTTTGATGATTCGTCCTCGTACCTGGACCATGTATAAAAGTTCCATCCATAAAAAAGTTCCATCCATAAAAAAGTTACATCCATATAAAACTCGCATCCATATAAAACTCACATCCATATAAAACTCACATCCATATAAAACTCGCATCCATATAAAATTCACATCCATATAAAAGTCGCATCCATATAAAACTCGCATCCATATAAAACTCACATCCTTAAAAAACTCACATCCACATAAAACTCGCATCCATATAAAACTCACATCCTTAAAAAACTCACATCCACATAAAACTCGCATCCATATAAAACTC
>WURV02200839.1:0-26953 GCA_011762755.2 Epimenia babai
AGACTGTTTCTCTCTGATGAAAACAACAACGTTAGAATATAGCGATGTTAGGTTGGTTCTCAATGTAAATGAAAGGGAAACTTAAAAATCGTTGTGCTTTTTTCTTTGTGCGACAAAGATCCTGTTTTTTTTTTGCCTCAGTAACTCTACGTCCAATGTGCAAGCAAAATACACTATTCTTGTGATCACCGTTTTATATATATTATATATATATATTTTCTATTGTGTATAAACCAATATACGTTTACAATTCATGAAAGGACTAAATAATGCTGTTAGATCTATAATCAGAATATTAATAGCGCTATCTTATAAGCTGTTTAAAGGCACTTTATGATAGGTTATATAGGTCTCAAATTACCAGCTAAATAACGGTAAGATCAATGTAGTAATAGGCAAAACGTGATTACTATAACGTGATTACTATAACGTGATTACTATAACGTGATTACTATAACGTGATAGCTGAATCGTGATTGCTATAATTTGATTGCTATAACTCCCTACTACCGCTAATTACATCGTACTAAGATAACTGTCTTGATGTATCAATCGTATTTTTGGCGTCAATTAGAGTGTGGGGATCTAGCTTGCCATATTACCCATAGCGTATATTAAAAGCGTTACTTTCCTTTGTGTAGTATTGTGTTATGCATTATTATGGCAATAGCTTAACAACAGTCTCTACCTACCTATACACCGATCAATCCATCAGTCCTTTTCTAAACAACTACGAACAATTTGTCATCCACTAATATTTGAAAAATTGCATTATCTATGTATAATACTGCGTGCCTAGTTAATTTTTCAACTAAATAAACGAGGGCTGGACATGTTTATAGAGTATTGTACAATGTCACCATTACTGCACACTTTGCACTAAATTAAATCCATTAAGAAATGTTTACTTAATATTATGACGTGCCACGTGTGTAATTTAGTACTACGGTATACCTATCTGTATACCAAAGTAGGTGGCGAGGAAGCGTCCTGTTATTTTAGTTCGTAATAATTGTTTATTTAATTCGATATATTGTCGTAACGCGAGTTAGAATACGTCTATGTCTACATTGTCCTTCTAATTATCTATTAAGCAATAATTCATCACAACCCGAGGCAACAAGATACAAAAGTTTCGGTTTGACATCGTCTAATAACGACGTCGCTGCCACAGTTGATTTGGATCTACCAACCCACGCACCATAGCAGACAGTACATGATAATTTATCACAATTAACCTATGGCAAAACGTTGAGTTTAGTTCCAAAGTCGTTAGTGTACATTAATAAATTCATTTTACCTCATTTTGAAGGGCAGTTGAGATTCCAAATGTTTTAAAATTTGTGTCCGCCTTAATCTGCTGTTACTGTAGGCTTATATTGTACAGTGTATGTGTATCTATAGGCTGATTACCGAAGTAATCGTTGCGTGGGCTATCCTTGGTCCTTTACAAAGCTATCCTATTAATGTGGTTAACAAAATTTGATTAGCCTCACTCATATGGGGTGGGGGAAAACACCTAGTGCGAAAAACCCACCTAGTGGGCAGACAATTGACCTTTTTCCATCCACGTCACTGGTTCCAAATGTGTAGGCCTACATACGAACTGCATATGTCGCACACTCCGCTAAGTCTATGGAAGGTCAATGGTTATTTACAATGAGATGACGACATAGCGGGGAGGTAAGCGACATAGACACCATATATAGAGCTTCTGAAGCGCAGGAAACGTCAAAGGGAAAAGCCCTAACAGAACAAGGGCTACTGAGACCCCCATGGACACAGGGGTTTAAGGCGTTTCAGCTCAAAAATGCCACAAGTAGTATACTGGTTACAGCGGGAATTGAACCAGGGACCACTGGATTCAAAGTCAGACGCTCACCCACTATGCTAGCTGCCCGCGTCTACAGTGTATACTGTACTGTATACTTGTGTTATTGGCTACATATCTGTTAGCCGTGGTCCCGCCGGAGGCAATCTTTTTCTGCGGAGTTACCTCCTGTTATTTACGCAACCATTGCGGCTGCCCCCTCACATTAACGTTATATAAGTTAATTTTAATAGTGTACATCGCTATGTGTGTTTAGCTCTGAAGAATCATAAAATGACCCACAACGTTATTTCATACTTGTCTGTATTGTACGTAGGTCGATACCTTGTGAATTAGTATAACCTTTGTTCGCGTAGGGAACGGTAGTAGAAAATTATTGGTCTAATTTTGGATAAAACGTACAAAACGGTCACTTCAAAGGAAAACTCTAGTGCATACTTATGATCTACCTCGTACGCGGGAAAGAGCAGTCGAGACTTGAATCCCGCCCTTCTGTTGCGGAACCAAACAACCGAGGGTCGAGGGACACCGCAGAGTCGGGTAGAGGTCATTGGTCCGTTTGGGAAAATGTTTGATTGAGGCGACCGCCGGAAACAAGTTCATTAGTTGAACGACTCAGTTGCCTCTAAGTGTGGTGTAGGTCAAGACACTCGTGATGGCGGGCTAATTGGAGGAACGTTTGATTAGCCACCGCCGTCACACTTGACCTAGTCAAGTACAAGGATCATTAGACAAGTGTATGGGGGTACAACTATCTATGGAACTTACCACCCGGTGCGAACATCTTACGATCAAACGGCCCGCTTTCCTCGAAGAATCAACTATCATCAAATGTAAACCTCGCGTTTTGTACCACATCACAGTTACGTCACTATTTAAATTGGCAAACTGAATTATCGAGCGAATTGACCCTTCTAGTGTTTGAAAAGCTTTTCTCGGCCGGTAAGATTGGAACAGGTCTATTATACAGTACTACAGACTACGGAGGGAACAATCTTTTGATCGTAGCCTCCTCTTAATTAGCCGCAGGATGTAGTCTAACTGTATGTTTAATCAATGGTTTTGGTACAGTAATTGATCACCTAATCCCCCGTATAATACGCGTACATTACGGCCAAATTACATCGTGTTATTTCACGCAGTGTTCACAGTTAATGCACGAAATCAGCGCACTATGGCGCTAATATAAACCGTGAAGTCGTACGGGAACAAATGGTTCAACTCTCAAAGTCCTGTAACACCTTTTTTACAGATCAATCAGTCAACTCCGCCTTGCATAGCGCCACACAGCTGGCCTCTGGCTTAATAGAGTTAATGTACCGGTCGTTCGTGGCTTCCTACAGTGATTCATTCTCGCATGCGGCGCCTTTGATGTTTCCACAAAGGCTCTATTTATGGCCCAAATGCATGACGCCTGGATTTTTATCAAAACACGAGCCACTTAAAATATCTTGTATGAGCTGCCTTTAATAGAAATAAAGAAATAGACCGAGATAAAACTTAAATAAACGTAGTGCCGGCATCGCAACAATCTTCTCGTCAGAAACTCATAACTAATTTCAAGGAGACCGACAAATGAACTCCAAACGATACGCACGCTACATTAATTATTTCGATTTTATTTCATCTGCGAATTGAAATTGTTTGAATAAGTTATAGGCTGAAAAACACAATGTAGTGATTGTATAGATCCTCAATGAATAATAATTATCCAGTGCTGACCAGTATGATGCCACCGCGGTTTCTTAAACTATGACAAGCGCAATTTAGCAGGGGGAGGTAAAAATTAATAGCTATTGCAACTAATGAGCGACCATTGATTGTGAGTACCGTAATTTTATTAGCAACAGACCTTTATAATGTGTGTACCAATGGTGGAAACATCCGTTGTCCACGCCATTAATGATCCTTTACAAAACAACAAGAGATAGCCGCAAATTTCGCTCGATTCTCCTGTATTCGTGATACTTGACGATTGTTTACGATAAGATGACGAAACAGTGGGGAGGTAAACGCCAAAAAGACACAGCCACGTCGCTTGCAATATATCGAAAAATCGATTCCCGAATAAAAAAAAACGAATTTGAAAACCGAATAGCCATAAATACATGTTTTTTTTCACCTTTTTTTCAAATACATATTCGATTTTTCGAAGTCATACCTTTTTGTATCTATTTGGACCCATATGGGCAGAGACGTGAAGTCACCATTTCAACGAAAAACCCACAGGCTGTACATTAGACGGATCGGGAATCCACCAGGCGTCTTGATAAATCGGAAAAATCGATTCCGTTTTTTTTCGTTTTTTAAATACATATTCGATTTTTCGAAGTCATACTTTTTTATCTATTTGGACCTATATGGGCAGAGGTCTGGAGGCAACTTTTCCATAAAAACCCACAGGCTGTACATTGGATGGATCGGAAATCCAGCAGGTGTCTTCATAAATGAACTGATGATTAAACCGCTACGTTACCTGGCATTGTATAAGTTACCTATCACGGATACTTAATCTGTAATTGACAGGACAATTATTATGAGATACGTCATCCTGAATGAATGTTCTTCTGTTAATTCTTTAGTACGAGATTTTAAAGTTTTCATCATTACATCCAGGGTAACCTGCCCCTTTGCTGTAACAAAGTGCTGTTAATTATTCTATGGCATAAACAGACTTAATGCGAAATTATTTGATCTTAAACTAAAGACCTACATATCTTACTCAAATACACCTGTACAAAAATGAGTCAAAGAGCTTTTAGAACATATCTTACGTAGTATAGAGTATGCACATTTTATTGGCACATATTAAATTCATTGCCAATGTTGCATGATAAATTTGTGACTAGTTTATCATTAGGGCGTGTGTATAATAAAATGCATTTGGTTTAATCTGATTGAATAGTCAATTTTTTATTACAGTAGCCTATTTCATTTAAACATTTTTACATTGTCTATATGCATTAAATATTCAGCTTTTTAACAGCATATATGCAAATTTATTGAATAATATTACAATTTTATTACGCTGGCGATCTATCGATGAGCTGTAAGCAATTATAAGGCATGTGGATTTTTGTTGCTATTATCTGTAGGCCTATTATACACCAACGCAACGATTATTATGTGCGAAAATATCCATTCTGTTGACAGATTTGCGTTATTTGTGATTGAGAGCTTTATTCCTACGTTTTCATTAAGAAAAGCATAAATACCCAAGTCTAGACATGCAAATGTAATATTCAACACTATTCTTGAACTATTTTATTAGCCGTCTACTTTAAATCCAAGCCTCGCGGTAATTAATTCATTTGTCACCGTAATGATAGGTTGTATAGTCGGCATTTTAGCAAGTGTTACTTGTTATTTCACCCAAAGTAGCAGCTGCGATATCAAAAACGCCGAACATTGGGTCTAAAGTAACCTTACGCAATTTTCGCTGCCTCGTTAAAGCGAAACCAATAGTTTTTACAAGACCTACGTCATATTGCGTAACGGACTAACCGCCCTTTGAAAGATAGAAAAACGATAGATGCGGTCGTCAATTGTAGCGACAAGCCAACAAACGTTGCGTTAAGGGCGTCGAAAGATCGCTATTAGATGACCTTTGTCGAACACATTTGTAGATTGCTAGAGTAAATAGGCAACCAAAGTCCACTGCCATCTGGTCGTATTTACAAGGGTGATAATTAATACGTAACGACAAATCTACCTTGGATATCACATTACAAAGTACTAGAATTATATACCCAATAGGCGCCCAGGTACTATTTCTAGTTAATCACGTGATCGTATACATAAAGAATTGCGGTAAACCCACTTCCAAAAATAGTAAAATAAAGTTCAAAAGGTCGCTAGACGGTTCTAATCCGGACGGATTAGACACGGAAATTATCGACATTTATAAATTTATATAGGCATACATTTAATTCAGATGGATTTTCCATGAGTGTCGTAAAACTATATACATGGGATTAATAAAGTACGTTAAAATTTTAGGACACTGAAAATTGTAGGGTACATTTAATTTATAAATAACTCTGACGCAATAACCATTTACCACCGCTTATTCTTAGGCAGAAAATTCCCTCTCTATTCTTTTCTGAGTCGCTCGATATGCATCTGGCTAGGTTCCTTACTCAATGTAGCCTTGCTTAAGGACGGACCGAAAGAACCTTCTAGTTCGCTTGCCGGTGCTATATCGTTCCCGAAATTATATTCTGTTCATTTTTATTTGGTTTCTTTTTCAGTCTCATATTTCATACGCATTTGATAATAAATACATCTGGATCGATTCTAGAGACACTTTACTGAGAGTGGGTGGTAGGATATGACATACCGGGAAAGGAAAGGGGGAGGTTTTGGTGCTACGTACTTTACAATTGAATGTCTGTCGCACGTACAACATTGCCCTGTTACATCCCTAGTATATTTTTAGATTATCCACGATGAATCTTTCTCAATATTCATGCACGGAAATCTACCTCATGTCATATTGTGGAAGGTGCGGCGATACCACGTGTATCAACACGCCAAAATACCCAGCGTGCATCGGTTTGAACGTTATTTCGGTCATATTATATCGATTGGGAAAATCCAGATCATGTTCAGGCAAGTTTCAACACGTTATGAATGGCTATGATGTCATAAACCAGATTCATATCTCTATACCATATATGGGATGGCTAAAACCGCCCACCTCTTCTTTTATTGGCCGAGACTACTCCTTTCAGAGCGCTATGGATTAGTTCTGCTTTTTGATTGGATATAGCCCTTCCAGAGAGCGGATGACGAGGTATTTTGTCGCCGTTCACCGAGAACAGGGACAGTCGCCTTTAAACCGCTGCCGTCGAGACGTCAATCAGCTAAAATGGTAGGTCGCTAATATTACTGTTGTAATAAAACACATTATTTCGTTATCATTGAATATTAATATTTATTCTTACATTGACCTCTCATTATAAGGAAGTCTATTATTATTATTTCAATCGGTGACATAGACTCTAAATTGTAATCATGAAGGTTCACGAATACAAAGTTATTATGATTATCAATGATTAGAAAATACAATTATTGCTATGGTATACACGCAAGATATTCCAATAATATGGAATAATTTTTGGTCTTACATAGAAATTAGTTCCTTTCTTGGTGAAATTTGATGAAATCCAAATTTCATGTCGTTAGGAAAGCGCATATATATAATATGTGTAGAACTGTCTATTCTCACACTCAGAGAACTCACCGCATTTCGTCATCAATGCCAAAGACTTGAGAGTTTGTGCCCATTATTTGTAATTCCCTATGTTCAAGAAAGTATTTTTTTATTCCTAATGGTACAAGACCTTATGAGGAGATGTTAGATGTATACCCATCATTCCTAAAGGTACAAGACCTAATTAAGAGATGGTATATGTATTCCCATCATTCCTAATGGTAGATGACCTAATTCAAAGGTGTTATATGTATTCCCATCATTCCTAATGGTAAATGACCTAATTCAGAGTTGTTATATGTATTCCCATCATTCATAATGGTAAATGACCTATTTCAGAGTTGTTATATGTATTCCCATCATTCCTAATGCAGTACACACATGGATGGGTTTATGTCACCAGTGATTATTTGAGTTGTCACAATCAAAACACCTTACCCAACTCACCAGGTATACTGTTCCTGCTCATCAGTTATTTCAGGCAACCAAACCCGCCTTTACATGATATAAGGATAAATGGATGAATAAAATAAATTATGTATGCTATTCATATATCGAGCAATACCATGTACACATTACCAAAAAGCGGTTAACAGTGATTGTAATGAAAAGAAACACTAAAGATTAAGACAGGACCAAAAGCTAATTTGGTGCATCTGTTTGATTTGTTACCAGATTCAATCTAGTCTATGAGGTTGACTACTATTTGTATATAGAGTTTAGTCTGGGTTTCTGAGTTGTATATTGTTGTACTGAAAATCTTTCCGATTTGCCAAAACAGACAGGTCGTATGAAGTACCTTATTATCATCTTAACACCTTATCCCGTAAAAATGAAATCATGTCTCTGTTTGAGACACGGGATTATGATCCTGATTGTACGATACAGAGTTGTCGAACAATTATACTGACCAAATATATAGCCCTAGTATACTGACCAATTATACTGACCAATTATACTAACCTACTGTACTGAACAATTGTACTGACCTACTGTACTGAACAATTGTACTGACCCACTGTACTGAACAATCATACTGACCTACTGTACTGAACAATTGTACTGACCTACTGTACTGAACAATTGTACTGACCCACTGTACTGAACAATCGTACTGACCCACTGTACTGAAGAGTTGTACTGTCCTAGTGTGCTGACTATTGTCGTGTCATATTACAAATAACTGAACATTTCGGTGACTAGATTTATGTCATTTTCTGTTAAGAATTCTGGGCTACCCATATAGTTCTTAATTGAATTAGTAATAATAAGAATTATAAATAATAAGAATTAGAAATAATGAGAATTAGAAAAAATCAGAATTTGAAATAATGGGAAATTCTCATGCCAAACACTGTTTACCTATACATTCTATGAGATAACCATTATGTTATAATTTGTTTCAGATACTCTCAAACATGTTTCAGATACTCTCAAACATGCCCATTGTTACCGTCATCATCTTAATACCCATATTTTTTGGTACTACACAATCCGTACAAGTTCGACCAATCATAACGTACGATAACCGCGGCCGACACATACAACCGTGCCCCGATGAACAATATTATGATATGGCGTTTCAAACGTGTAAGAACTGCTCGCGGTGTGAAGCGATGAGCGTGGTTCGGTCCTGCAGCAAGTACAGCGATACCATCTGCGCGTTGTACAACTTCCAACATCTCTCGCCGGAGAGTCACCAGTCGAAAAAACTCCCAATAGTCAGAATAAGATTTGAGGAGACTCTGAAGAAAACGGTTGTGACGGGGGCAGCCATTGAAGCGAGGATGGCAGGCCCAGCCGAGATGTACTCATTGATTGGAGTATTGGTGGCGTTTATTTTGATGGTGATAGTGATTTTGGTAGCTGTCCTGATGAGACGTCGCCTGAAGAAATCCAGATCGGGTGAGTTAGACTGTATCTGTGTACTGGTAGATGTGGATACATCGTGGGTCTCGACTGTATTTGATTATATGTTTTGTGTGGTGGGATAGGTACATACGGGGTGGGGTCGACTGTATCCATGTCGTGTGGTGGTATGTGGTGGAAACAGGATAATTGAGTTGGGCCGGTTGAATGAGAGGGTGGAGGGTCCGAATCGAAATTTGTTGTCAAGTGTCATGTGACGCCTGACGGGTTTATGATATATATTGATATATAAATGTCACATTTGACTTTTTGTGTGGGTTGAACTGTATCTCCATTGTGTGGTGGGATTTGGATGGTGAAACTGTATCTGGATCGTGTGTTGATATGTCCCCTTCATCCCCTTTATTTACCTGCGAGTTGTCTAAAGTTGGCTGCCAAGCTGTGAAATTGGCCACAAGTTGGCAAAAGCTGACTATGCGTTGGTTCAATTTGACTGGTTCCTCCGTACTCACAACTGTAGATTGCGTCTGTAGATCATCTGTATTTCTTGCGCATCTTTTAATTAAGACGTTTCACTCAAAACGCAATCGTGTGTAGCGTCATCATTCATCAGGATGTTAAAGCAGGTAGCCAATGTGGTTCTCTGAATAGTTGGAAAGAAAGGCACAGAAAAAACCTATACCTAGTCCTTTCAGAGGTATAGGTTTTTTCTGTGCATTTCTTTTCATTCATTTATCAGGTAATACTCGCCTGCTGTAAAGGTATGCTGTGTATGAGGGGAATATCGGTAGAAGTTAAAAATGTATCATAGCGTGGAATGTCAAATACCAAAATCACAATTAAGTATAATATCGCAGCGAAATACCGAGATGCTGTCATTCCTTGCTTCACTCAGTCTCGATATACACAAGACTTTGGTTGTGTATTCGCCCTCCATTGCAGTCATATGACATTTAACTGTTCTCATCTCTACATACCAAATACATTGACTCATCTTGATGTCCACGACTAGCTAACAGGCGTTGTCTTCTGCCTCCCATTACATCTGCCAGGCACTACTTTTGAATTTCGTCTGATGTCAGGGCAATTCTTTTCTCATTCTTCGACAATCTTAACTTCGTCTGCTCATTTCTACAAAAATTTTCACGGTTTGACCGTGACCTTACGCACTTTTCTCTGCCTCCAGCAGATTAAGCTGGAGATTTTAATCCTAACCTTTGCCACCATGACACAATAATCCCGCCCTAGGGTGGGCACCTCCCCAACGCCATTGACACATGCTCTCTTGTATGCCAGAGTCCGTCTAACAGCCCTTATACATCTATTGTTCACCACTTAAGGTCGAATTAACACAGAAGCATACGGTTACACGATAAGCTGACTATTCTCACCCAGGATGTTCCTGTTTGCTCAGTGTTCCATATGCTTCTGCTGATTCGAGACACCTCCCTCTATAGACAGTCCTCTCTATAGACATAGACAGAACAGAGTTCAGTGTTTGTTGATGATTAGTTTCCAGTTCGTTGGGTGCCAGTTCAGGGGGAAGTAGTCGTTGTTTAAGATGCGTTATAGATGGAAACTTAGCCTCACGTAATATAAGATGAAGATGTAGAGTCTTTGTATTGAAAATTAATACATTTGGACAGTTCTTTAAATGTAATAATAATAATAATATTCCATTTGTTTTGGAGGCGCCCTAATAACTGGTATGTCTCTAAAGCGCCTATAGACATTTCGTGTGATAACTAATTATATTGCATAACACAATAGGATGTACATATAAGTTAAATCATAGCCTAACACACCGTTAAATGAAATGAAAGGAATTCTATTTGATTTCTAGTGCCCTTCCAACACATGGCAATTAAAGACACTATACAAATTTATGGTTACTGTGACTTAATAGGAATACAAGGAATATAATTCAAAGCCAAGCTTGCCACACCTCCCAGTAGATGATGCTTCATATGGATATTTCTAACTTTTACACTTTAAAGTGTTTTTCAGTACGAGATTGATGTTCCGTTTTTACCAGCATTAAATTTTCCAAGTATCTCCTACCTTATTCTAAAATCCAATTTTAAGTAATTGGGTATTTTATGTTATTTCTATTCGTGGCTCCCTGAAGTAACCAAATACTTAATGCATGTTTAGAAGATATTTTATCCCTCTAATCCTGTTTAATCAAGAGAAAGGCTGGCAGGCTGCTGTACCCAGTGGCACTTAGCCCTCAGGGGGTGGATTAATCTTGACATTCTTTATGTGCCCACAGCATCAATGAATCTGGCATTTCTATTATCCCGGCAACATGTTGCCAGGTTGCTATTTTGCATATAGACTAGATGGAACGGCCTGGCCATCGCCTTCGTGCTAGAGCATGTTTACCGGTCATTGTCCCTATGTCAGCTTGTCGTCCTTTGTTCCTTCAGTAATTGCCACTTGTTTATTTAGCATTAAAAAGGTGGCTATAAGTATGAAGCACAAGAGATTAATTGGGGGAGTACGCCCTCCCGAGGAGTAAATTATTGGATTAACCGTGATTTTAGCACCACTGCTCTGAAATTTGCCCTCGGCATTATCTGGCAGCTTTTGGAAATCTCAGCTAATTGCTTGTGTATCAGTCAAAGGATGTTGAGCCGGCCATTTTGGGGGAGGGAGCTGTTTACCTAAACAGCAGATTGTTGAGCAAAACTTAATTAACTAATTATGTCTCACACCCCGTGAACCGTCCTGCTGATAGATTAACCGAGACGCAAAACACAAAACAACAAACAGCAGCAAAAGAAGGAATTACATGTGCTCCTTTTGGTGTTACTTTTGCTTAGGGTGGTGGTGGTGGGAGTGAGTATAAGTGATAATTTTTGGTGTCATTAGCAATTTAATAATATAAGGTGTATTAAAACCTCAGTTGTTCAACAGTCTTCCCTCATATATACAATCTATTACAAGTTTCTTTCTGGTCAAGTCCACTTTCAAAACCTACCTTTTCCAAGAAGCATACATTGACACCATGTAGTTTTATGATGATTCTGGTCTATTACACGATGTATTACGAGTTTTTCTCTCTTCAAGTCCACTGTAAATGCCTACCTTCTCTGAAAAGCTTTCAGTGATACCATTATGTTCTGTAATAATTTTAGTCTGCTGCGCGCGTGTTAGTATTTTTAGGCTATTGCATCTTCTACGTAAAACAGATCGTAAATTTCACCGTTTCATGCCAGTTATGCTTTACTTGTTGCATACCATTATATTTTCTATTCATTTTTTTTTGTGTATACCATGATGTATTACCATTGTAAAGTGTCGCTGATAACTTGTTAGTTTAAGAGGCACTATCAATACAATAATTATAATAATAAAACTGCTCTCATTATTCGATGTATAAATGGAATTCATTTTTTTTCTAATCGATGTGATGAGTAACGTACATGTTATCTTTTTTTTAATCAAAATTACTTTTGCACCCATTATATATTATATTGGCATCAGAAAAAAGGAACAATTCAAATTTGATCCATTAACCCCGAGTCATTTATGTAAATGGATAAAATGGCGTCGTGGAATAGATTTTCAGGTCTGAATTAATATTGTTGTTAACATGAAGTATGTTTTCTGCTGACAGATCACCACAAAGCCAACAGAAATCTTTACGTGCTGTGTACGCCTATTTACAAACCGTCCGCAAACAGCCGTCTTCAACCTACAAACTGCTCGCGATATTTATCTCCCCTTGACCAACATGGCCGACAGGATGCTTGGCCAAACAAAGTCGCTGCCGTAAAACCGCATGATGAAGAAAATAGCGTTTATGTCTATATGAGAACGGAAAACAGGAAGTCGATGGATTTTGGTTATGAGACTGATTCCATGGAACCCCAAGATGAATTTGCGTCGTCAAAATTCCTCTTTACGTCTGATATATAATTTCTATTTATACAATTTGTACAGTGCAGCTAGTCAAGTGATTTTATAACCTACCCACGCTACAGACTCCTTATCAACTTGTTGCCATTCACGGTTGTTTTGGGTGTCCATCGCAGCCGTGAAAACGTACTTATGCAGCTTTAATGGAAATTTACAGAGGCGATTATGGTCGCTGTGTTGTTTGTGCCTTTCAGTTTTCCGCATTTTTCACGGACGGTTCATTTTTACTGCTCCCGAGAGCAAATAATTTATTTCACGTGTCGTTTCAGTTTCACTTTTAACTCTTGCCCATACACTTAACTAGTTGTAGAAACGTGTCGACTTGTTGATTTGAACGCTACATTCCAAGTGCAGTGAAAAACGTGTAATGATAACCGAACTGAAAATCTTCACAATATTCCATAGAAAAGAAGAGAGCTCAAGAGAAATAACAAGAAAGAAGATATGAAATCCAAAGGTATGTATATTCAATTTTTCCTTGTTTATCTCGTGAATTATAGATAATTGATCTGTTATGTGTTAACATTTGGGCTGTCAAGGGCAGAGAACCCACGCGGCTCAGGCAACGATCTTTATTGTCAGTTCCTTTATACATACATATATAGATCTGAAGCAGTTAGTCGAGTGGTGGGAACACCGGACTCGTAACCGAAAGGTCGCGGGTTCGAAACTTCCCACTAGTCGACTTTTCCTCAGCAAGTCATTGATCCCCGATTGCTGGAGTAAACCCGTCTCTAAAATGGGTAGATGCCTGATATCCTTGGCAGGCTGATATGCGAGTTCGAAGGTATTGTATATGCGCTGAATAGCTGCCAAAAAAACATTTCGTTGTAAACCGCATCTGAGAGCCTTTATTGGCTGATACTTGCGGTCTATAAATGTTGTACCTTACCTTTACCGTTTTACATCTTTACTTTGAATGTTCATACGAACTAGCCATTCCAGCTTCATGCGAGTTCAGAACAAACCATTTTCTTTCATTTAATAATCGACTTTGTCACGTCTCTTATTGAACAGTTTTTATCGTAAACTTTACTCAAATCTGCATTTAGATAATTTTTTGGAATATAATATCTTTATCTTATCCCCACCAATTTCAATAACAGTTCACCTGCAGCATCTTGAGGTTTCATACAGGTTTTAGTGTAACCTAACCGCGCCATCACCAGTTTTATAGTTCATCCTACCATCCTATCCCATGATTGATGGAAATGTAATAGGTGTGTAATTATATACGTAAAACTTTTAACATAATCGCCATTATTTGAGTGCAAATTGCCGATTATAATGCAAGGATGTTGTCGGTGAGGGAGTAGTCTGTTTGTGATAATGACTTTATGAGCGGTACGCTGGTGACAGACGCCGAAGGTAATTTATTCATTCGCATACCTTTGTCACTCTTTGTCATTGCACAAAGATATGTGTGGGTTGTGGTCGATTATCGCTAGCCCGACGATTATCCCGCGGCGCACGTGCATACGTCTGCATATCCGCTGATGCGTCGATTGCGTGAACATTTATCTGCATTTCCGTTTTTAAATGGACGATGAGACATGATGAATAATGGCTTTTTTCACTCGAGTATATAATAAGAATAATTAAATTGTCATTGTAAGAGTTTGTCTACTGGCGGTATTGAGGGTGGGGTGGGGGAATCCAACCCTCTCCCATCTCTACACCGAGCGTTATCATATATCTGGGACCAAATGTAGAGGGAAGCCTGGTTTATGAAATTTAATGCTCATTCTTGTCTCCTATGGAAAGTGACTTAAAGTTATTGAAATCGTCTGCTAACTGCAGTAAAAACATCTTTCAAATTATTAATTGTGATTATATCATATTGGGAAATTCCCGTTCTGTACCGTTCTGTATCGCGTATTGCGTGATTATATCGTAATGGAAAATTCCCATTCTGTATCGTGTGTTGCGCTGTAAGTTAATGTGAAATGGGCAACATTGATTGCTATGCCGAAAAATAATCCCAGCCTCCCCCTGGGTAGTAGCCACAGGGGAATGACCTACTGAGGTGTACGATTGTTGTGTGCATTTCGCGTAGTTCCTGATAGAATGTATATTTAAATCTGTTTTATTTATCTCATAATCATGGGACATGGGATTTCTGGCACAATATATATCATATTTTATACCATCTCTATTTGATCACGTGACCATCACGTCACAACCAGCGTTATCGTTCTCGATAAACTAAGGTATCTTGGTGTGAGCCATAGCGCAATAAATTGCATGCGGAAATTAGCGCAAGAAATTGCATGCGGAAATTAGCGCAAGAAATTGCATGCGGAAATTAGCGCAAGAAATATCGCAAGAAATATCGCATCGTAAATGCCCTGTCACTTAGTATTCCTGCAGCACAGTGACAATGATTTTGTGTTTTGTGTTTCAGCTAGAGAACAGGATCGCCAGTCGGAGATTGATGCCCTTGTCGACACCTGGCAACCATGAGTGCTCTGACTATTATCCTAACTGAAACAATCTGCTAAGGAAAAACTTCTTCTGTTCATTTCTTACTCTCTTGTTGCAAAAGAAATTCCCAGGGTGTGTAGAGTTTTTAATTTGAAACATGTGCAAATATGAATATGCAAATGATGACAGTCTCAGACCTCATCATCATCATCATAACACGGGAAAATCCAAATTTCTTGGATTTCTCTACGAGGTATTTGATGTGTATGTCGTTTTTTTACACAATTTTAATGTATATATATGTATATTTAAATAAATGAGATTTGTTCTGTAACTTGACAAATGTATCCAGTCTGATCACTGTTAAGTGTATTATCCCACGTTGTTAGTTGTTAATTGTTAATTGAGAGTACGTCCATCGCTGTTTTACTTAATGAGACCCACCATGTCAAAATCAGTCGGAAGTCTCAATTTGTCAATTAAGTGCTTTATACATGTCTGGAGAGAGAATGAGAGCAGCTTTCCAATGCTGCTTAAATCATAATCCATAAAGAGGTAACAATAATATCGGCAAATATATATATCATAGTGAAGAAACCTTTTATTGAGAAAACGGCGACTAAACATTGTCACACAGTTTAAACTGGTAATAATACGACATTTTAAGCATATTTTACACAGAAAAATATATTTTTATGAATGTTTAATGACTGAAATACCCTAAAATAGAAAAAACCAAAATTCCTTATTTTTTCTGTTGTAATGTATTATTGCATTTTACTGTTTTGGGGATTTCCCGACTTCCGACTGATTTTGACATGTTGGATCTCATATGTACATCGATTATGCCTTCTAAGGAATATTCATAATATTCCATTAATATAACCGTCTTCGTCGTATTCCTTACATATCTATGGTAAGGTTTCAAAATATTTGTTGTTATAATATTCCTGGTTTTTTTTATTCTTCTGCAAACAGAGCTCATATATTGAACCCATAACAATGTACATATTTAGACATCTATTAACAGCAGCTATTTTGCTGAGGGTGGTGATGGGAATCGCCTCGCACGATATTCCCAGCCAGCCTGATGTGGACGAGTGGTTCACACTGAAGGTAGATTTCCCCTCCCTTTTACCATATTCCGTTACTCAGACTAAATTTAATCACTGTTCTTCATTATCCCAACGTAACAAGCACCATCTAGGCTAGCTTGGTAAATGGCCAGTCAACCGCTCAAAAGCTGCCACTACAAACAGATTGTTGATTTTTTCTATACACGAAACAATACCCCATGGAATTTACAATAAAAAATGTGCAGTCATAATGATTAATGACTCGAAAAAGATGTACCATAACAAAGAGAACGATACGGTTTTATTGCTATTTAATTACTGATAGGAACTGTCAGTTGCGTAATATTGCCCCCCTTAAAAATATACTAACTCATGACAAATTTTTTTCGATATCCAGGCAAAACAAATTCTTTCTCATTCCCTGCATTAAAAGACGAGGTAAAAATCCTATTTTCGCACGGATTCGAACCGGTAACCAGCATGTATGGCAGTGTTTCCGCCATTGCACCACTGCACCATTGAGGCAACGACAGTATAAAGTAGATTAATAAATGAACGGTTCAAATATGGCTTTTATCTTATGAGTCGATTCCTAATGACTGGAACAAGGGCTAATAGCCTGAAATTGGTGGCAAACAAATTAATGAACGCCAGCCGAGATAGTCTGGACTTCTATTTTATTAGTACAACAGACAGAAAAACCGATGGAATGTGAAAATTACGGAAATCTGAGTAAAATATTTCATATTTGCGCAAGTTATGCTATTGCACTCACTCCCGCAGTGTTTCATATAAATGGATAATCACAGCTTGTAACACTTTTCGGCTGATTTTTATACATTTGTAACATCGTTGGAAAAATTTACCAAATAAAAATGTTTCAATCAGTTACTTTGGATATTCT
The DNA here is from genome assembly GCA_011762755.2 of Epimenia babai. Classification (NCBI taxonomy): domain Eukaryota; kingdom Metazoa; phylum Mollusca; class Solenogastres; order Cavibelonia; family Epimeniidae; genus Epimenia; species Epimenia babai. The sequence goes on from WURV02200839.1 coordinate 17,244, forward strand.
TCAAAGCTGGTTTCTCGATGAAAACAATGATTGTAGAATTTTCCATAAATCGTAATATTTAAAGGAATGTTTTGGTGGGAAAATGGCTAGCTCACACCTTTATTAAATGTGGTGTGCGTAATTTGGAATTAATAAAATTAAAAACATTCTGTACATCAGTCACACTCGTGTCTTTGGCACAACCATTTTAGTTATAACAATAATAATTAGGATAGACAATTGAAAGACAAAGAATTATATAAAAATTTGAAAAAATGTCATATAAAACGTAAAGCTACATAAGTCACTACCATCCGTGGTTTTTAACAGTTAAACATTATTTTCATAAATTAAATATACATATATGTATATATACATTACAGTTTTTATTGGCAATACATTAATGCATTAGCATGATCTCTTAAATAAATGGCATTGTTTAGTTCTCAGAAACACACATAGAGTACAGAAAATTATACAGCTATCAATAAATATTGCACTGATCTCAATGCCTGAACCTCACGGTCCTAGCAATCTGAGTGAAATCAGGGTAGCCTAACAGTAGCTGAGTGACCTAAAACATGACATCCATAGTGGAGCTATCTGAGCTAAATGACCTAAAACAGGACATCCATAGTGGAGCTGTCTGAGCTAAGTGACCTAAAACAGGACATCCATAGTGGAGCTGTCTGAGCTAAGTGACCTAAAACAGGGCATCCATAGTGGAGCTGTCTGAGCTCAGTGACCTAAAACAGGACATGCATAGTTATTCATGCTGTATAATATATAAACAATTATATAATTTATAAGCAATCATAGAATGTGTCACTCTGGAAATGATTTGGGTCTTTAGGATCGTGGGAAACGTGGCATTTCTTGTAGCCAGCAACTTTCTTAAATATGTTACATGCCACAATTGGATGTGCTCACTACGTTGACTACATTCTGAAAGTCTATTTTCTATTATAATATAATAATTACTTATTGCGAAAAAAGCTTAAAATGACAAATTATTATTCAAGACACATTACATTACCATGGGCTTGCCAAATTTTGTTGCTCCGCTTTAGTCAAAAAATTTTTTCCCAAACTGCCCGACAGCATGGCATAATTCACAAGAATTGTAAACATTTTAGGTACACATAGCACGAAATGGCAAATAAATTGGCACATTGGTTATTTTTGGTACAACCAATTGAGGTACAAATGTATAATTATAGCACAGGATAATACTCGAGTACACACACCTAGTACAGACATTAGGTAATCTATAGCAAAAGGGTACATGTTTTAGTGTCATATTTCACGAATTCGCAAATAGATTATTTGTTGATTTTTTGTTTCAATTTCAGACCTCCTGAAATAAATCTAACATTTGTCCTCTTCATTTTGCATTTTCTCAGATATCATTTACGTATTACGTATGAATTTTTGTGATGCTTTCTAACATTAACCTTCAAAATTTCAACCTAAAACTTGAGTCGTTCTAATTTTCGTTAGCTGAAATATTCATCAGTCGAGGCCCATAGACCCTTTTTGACGGTGTTACTGTCTTGGTGACAGAGAGACTTTTTTACCACTGGGAACCATTACTGAACAAAGTAAAATGTTAATTAAAAAATGGCTTTTTAAAAGAGTGTATTAATAGAATAACATGGAGAAGTCACTTGTGTTTCGATTCCACTAGGAACGGAATCTTATCAAGAACGAATTTATCGAAGATTATCGAGTGCCTTTCACCACCTCCCCCTTCTGGTGAAATTTGTTGGAATTTCAGTGGGAGCTATAACACACATACTCATGTTTGTGACGCACTGGCCCGTTCCCGCGTCAGGTTGACATTGGTGCGTTTCCGGTTACGTTTCAGATTTGCTAAATCATCTCGGAACATGTCACCAGTCCTCAGAGCCGATATCAGGTCATCGAACTCACCTGTGGGTGTGAAATTTCGATTACCGTATACAGAAAATGCCTTTTTAAGAATCGCGCTAGTCATAGTTTCTGTGATGATCCTCAGCTATTTATTCATCCCCGATTGCTGGAGTAAACGCTCTATACAATGGGTAGACGCATGACATCCTTCAGGGATGATACACCAGTTTTAAAAATATTGTATCTGGACTGAATAACTGCCATAAACATGTAAACCGCATCGCTGAGCCTTTACTGACTGATATTTGTGGTCTATAAATGTTCTGTTACCTTGACGAAAAGTGTTGAATCATAGATACCATGTGCATTAAGATCCTGCTATATAGAGATACTGACTGTATAAAGACAACTGTACAGAGACTGCCTATACAAAGAGACCAGTATAGAATAACAAACTTGGAATCTGAAATGCAAAGGTTAAGTTTTAAGATGCCGAAAAATTACCGATTCTATAAAGAGACTGCAAACAGAATAGATGCATAGTGAGACTCTCTGTTTAAAGAGACTAGCTATACTAAGCGACGAGACGTATATAAATACAATAAAATGCTTTATTAGTACAGCACATTGCTTAGAGACCACATGTAAAAACAGCCTACACAGGTAGTTACAGATCAGTTGATAGTGACAGAGACAATGTGAAGAATGACACACGAGCTTCCGTTTATCAAGTATGCCTCATCACGTGCAGTGATAGGAGAAGCAGACACAATATATACTTGACCAAGTCAAGACACAGAGATGACGTCTAAAGACCTGAATTCTCAATCATATTTCGGGAACTACGGTCAATTTTTACTTCAGTTTTACTCATCTCGATCCTTTTCTCTCTATTGTAATAATTGTTTCTAATCTGTATCTGCTAACTTCCACTCCCTGATATCTCAGCACGATTTTTTCCATCAAATTACCTAAAATGGCTTCATACAAGATTTATATATTGTATTGGTATCTCTACATAAACGTAGATAACATAAATGATAAATAAATTAATCGTCACATAACGGATAAAGGTGATAACACCCTTTTCAAGACTTTACTTGTTTTAAGTGTGTTAGACAGCCAGGCTAATGACCGCATCTTAATCAAATAAATTTCATTTCAAATGTAATTTAAATGCGAGCATCATTATACAGACAAAATAGGAATATAGTTTTAATAAGCAAATGGGATACAGAAGAATAAAATATCTTCATACTTTTTCAATAATAAAAACTTACCTGATTCATTCAAATCTTTACCCTTTGAGTTTTTGATTAGTGCGGAGTTTATTATGTATTTCTTTGAGGACTTCTTTTTCTCGACCTGCGGGCGTTATTGGGATACTAAATATCGATGTATTCATACGACTAATTTTAACACTGATATATTGGAGAAATTATCGATCATCAAATCACCTATGTATAAAATTAAACCAATACAGCCATTGGAACAAATTATGAAATGAAATGAAATGAAATGAAATTTTATTGATTTATAGTGCCCTTTTAACACATGGCTATCAAAGACACTTTACAAATTTATGGTTGCTATGATTAACTAGAAACACAAGGAATACGGTTCAAAATCGAACTCGGTATTCCATGAATAAATTATAAGTAAAATAGGTATATACACTAAGATCACATAAAGAAAATATGACTGAAAATATTACAGCACAGATTAGAAAAACACGAAAAACACAAAATATAAGAAAATTACATACTATTGCACTATAAAAATTACCCCCGCCAACTTCGCAAAAGGCAGTAGAAAAAAAGCGAAATTATATATCCGACAATGCAAAGAATTATATTAAATTTTGATCAATCATCCGTAAGCAGTAGGAACTTAATTTTAACATGTGACAATGACATAAAAATATTTTTGAACTATCTCAACACCGTAGAACTCCATGTGTTGGAAGGGCACTAGAAATCAAATAGAATTCCATTTCATTTAACGGTTGTGTTAGGATATAATTTGACTTATATGTACATTCTATTGTGTTATGCAATATAATTAGTTATCACACAAAATGTATATAGGCGCCTTAGAGACATACTAGTTATTAGGGCGCCTCCAAAAAAAATGGATTATTATTATCATTATTTATTATTTGATGTTGAAAGAGTTAATGGTTCACCTCGTCCTCCGCCATTTTCTTTCGTTCTTCCTCTACCATTCTCTTCTTCTTGGCCTCATATTCGGTTTGTGCCTCACAAAATGAAGTGAGAAACACCGAGAAAATCGAGAAGAAATCTTCAGGTGATGTATTCGCATCCTCCCCGAACATCCTTAAGGCTACCTGGTTCTGCGGGGGGGAAGGTTTTTATCCCTAGAGCAGGCTAATGTCTCCATTTATAGAAAAAAGCGAATTATTGACAAATTATGCAAAAATGGAGACACATCATAAAAGATAAATGACCCATTGTGAAGATAGGACCCATTATAAAAATAGCAATGACCCATTAAAAAAATAGCTATGACTGATTTTAAAGATAAAAATGATGCAATGTAAAGTAGCAAAGATTCATTTTTAACAGAGCAATAACGAATTATACAAATAGCAATAACCCATTATTAAGATGGTAATTACTCAGTATTTATATAACTATGACCAGTTATAAAGAAGTTTCTATCTCTACAATGTACTACATGTGCAGATTAATGCCACAATCGACCAAATTCCCAGTCACGAACTAAACTGCATGTGCCCCGATCACATCCTGGGCATCGTTACCTTGGAGTTAGCTTCCATGTACAACTCCTCGACGTCAGATAGCTGGTACGTCGCCACGGTAACAAAATCACTCATAACGGACACAAACATATCGCGTCGGTGCGAGTTGATGCGATGGAACTCCACTTCCTGAATGTGGGCAAATAAAACCACTTGGTTATCTAGGTAAAAATTACAATTACGTTATTTAAGTTGATGGTAAAAGCATCGTAGTGGATTAAATCATACAGGCCTCAGCTGTCGCCGCATGATATATCGACTATTACTAATAATAATAATAATAATAATAATAATAATAATAATAATAAAGCCTCATTTAGAGTGCCGCATTATCCCTTGTCAATAATGACAAGATGATGTCGACGACACTTTACGTTAATAACTTACTAAACTCACTTAATAATTATTCGCATTTAGGGTTAGAAACCACTTAATGTATTAACTTGTATAGCTTAATATTGCTTTAGACATATCTCTATCATTTCCCTAGACGTTCTGTAGGACTACCACTTGGGATTACCCCATTGTCTAGCGATAATTATTGTCGTACAAACTGGTTTGAGTTTATTACAGTAGTATTTAAAGTGTTCAACCTCATTTATTATGATAGGATAATCGGTGTATCACATTTAACCGCTAATGTGGAGTTAAATATAGTGGAGAGAACTCTCTTTTACTGCTATTGTGGAGTAAAAACGCACGTCCGTTAAAAACTAGTCGTTATATTCCATGGGAGATAATTGTCTTGTGACGGACATAATCTACCTACAATGGGAAATAATCTGCTTTACGGGGAGAGTTTGCGTAACATGCGATAACTTCCCCTTCACCGTATCAATGTGTATTATCGTCATTAGACAATACTCTTTACTAGATCTGAATAGTTTTTTCGGTGACGAGCGACGTACGAAGGTCTTCACCGTAGAACGATATTGGATCTGCCTTTTTAATTATGCAAAATCAAAGGTCAGAAAAATCCATATTTGTCTCAAGGCCACAGCTTTCGTTGGTTGATTTGCAGAAGGCATGAAGTTATAACAAATGCTATAGTACATTCCTCACCTGACAAAAAAAACTAATTTTTTTATGACTGGCATTAACCTCCCTTGAAATACTTGGTTTTATTAACTATTTTTTGTTTTTCCCATCCTCATATCCAATAGCGACAGTTTACTTTAAGTTAGAAATTCCAGTGGTTTTATACATACCTTCTCGATGTCTTGTAAACCTTTCTGCAGCGATGATATTTCAATGCCAACTTCTTTAAAACTGACAAAAAATTTCCAATGAATAAATAAAAATATTATTAGAAATTAACAAACACACAGATGTGGGTTGCTGTTTTAACAATATCATAAAATCTGAGAATTAAGAGGCCTTGGTTTTAACAAAGTAAACATGATATACAAAAGGTCGCGTTATTGTTACTGTTATTCAGTCGAGAATGAGGTACCTTTTTATATCCGATGTATTAGGTAGTAACTAATTTACAATTCTGAAAAAAGAAGTGGTCTGCTCACCAGTGTCATTATAATCTATGGCTTTATTCACATTTTATATATTTTTTACTTCTATTATTATTTCTATTAATTATTAATATATTCTATTTATTTATCATATATTATTTTTTGTGTGTCATTTTATATTCCGTTTTTTATATACGTCCCCAGGGCTTGAGTTTGCATACTCACTTTACTTTAGCTGCGTTCTTAGTGTTTGCGAGTTCAACGGCGAGGTCAGCTACATCAGGAAACTACAAAGGTCAACTGCATATTTAAGAAAACAAGAACTGACAAAAATGATCGAGTTTGGTCAATTTTATAGAGGTTAAAGCTAATCAAAGAATATAAAATCGAGTATGTAGCATATGAACACATAGACAGATGATCGTGTTGCGTAGACTGTCACTGGAACTATAAAAAGCTTACTGAAACTCATGATGTTAAGAAATATGGTTACAATCAATGCCCCACAACAATCCTACCAACTGCGTTCCTACCCCCTACTTATGTTCCTACACTACACCAACCTTCCCCGAGTGTGCCTACGCTGCTCTAACTCTAGACTGTCCCACAACGACTATACCTTACCCCCACGTGCGTCTGCATCTCGCTCACCATGCCCAGAAACCTAATTCTACACCCACGGTGTCCCTACCCTGAACTTGGAAAGAGCAAACTTGAGTAATTGCTCGAGCTCAATCCGAATTTCGATGTTTGAAATAAAAATATGTTTAAAACAAGCATGCCCTAAACCCCCATACCTGACCCTCCACCTACCATCCCCTTACATACCATCCAATAGTCAGTACGCTACATCATTCCTGCCTTACCCAGACATCCACATACCGTCTCCATGATCGTGTCAATCAAGTAGTTGATCTGAGGGCCTTCATTGGCTGATACCTGCAGTCTATGAATGTTATACTTGACCTTTACCTTACACCACACCCACTGCGTCAGTACGCTACATCATTCCTGCCTTACCCAGACATCCACATACCGTCTTCATGATCGTGTCGATCAAGTAGTTCAGCAACGTGACTTTTTTGTCGACGCTGGATTTCGTGTCGATGATCTTATTGAGACTCGACAACCTGAAACCATTCGCGTTGCCCCTCTGGCCACGGTTCATGTAGTTGCCGAATGCCAACACGATTTCCAGGATACACCGCAGTTTTTTGCTGCGAATGACCTCCGCCGACCCCATCATCACAGCTGATAAAGGTCAAATATAGCAATCATCGGGTCAAATAAGAATAAGAATAAAGAGTATTGTATTTAAATTCTATACAACAGACCTACAATATTGCTATTTAATTTACACAACATTTACCTACACATTAAATATATTATAACAAATAGCAAAAAATTAATTAAAAAATTACTATACAGCCTTAGAATTGCACTTATCAAATGGATTCGTGATTGATTAATTAAAAACAATAAAGTTTATAGTAGGTGGATTAGCAATAAATGTGATAACAAAAAATATCACATAAATGATCACAGATCACTCCAATAAACAGTGAGATTTACTATACTTCTGTGGTTCTGCAGTTACCTTCTATTTTAGGTTTCACATCAGCAATGCGATCAGAGAATTTCTTCTTGAAGAACAAGGAAGTAAGTCTCTGCTCAAAATGGACAATTCTGAAACAGAATTATATAGCAATGTTCTCACTGCACACAAATACAATTGTCTATAAATATAATAAATTCTGTGAATTTGCAGAGTTTGCATCACAGATATGGTGTTAGGTGGCATTACAAGCCCGTGGAGCAGACAGGCATCGAGTGGTCATCAATTGTTTCGGATCATGAATGTATACCAGATGACCCTTATTTTAGTCCGCCCTGTAAGCCAATATGTAGTAATTTTTTAACACAAAACCCGACTAGTCCATGAGCCCTGGATAATAGAATAGAATTCCACTTACAGAAATTACTGCAGCCATAGTTGAACGGTGCGCAATAAACGTATGTTTGATTTATAAAAAACATGGTTTTAAAAAAAATTCAGCCTTCTACAACCACTTGACTTATACATCGGTATATACGGTAACAGATGTCTAAATATACAACAAAATTACGAAACAATGTGCTGACAACCCTTTCTTAGCTCTGAACCTTCGTCTTGCTGAAACAATGAACCAATTTAGCAGGAGAGAGATTACGGTATTGAACTATGAAATTGTCATACTTGCTAACTGTGAGGAGAAAGTGGTCTGCCCGCGCCATCTCCTCCACATTAGCACCGTGTTCTGTCAGCATCTGGGTTTCTTCGGGTGTTGGCACATATTTCAGCAGCTGTCATAATATAAATTCATTTTTGTTAACATCTATAATACATTTACGTTATGCTTTGTAAATATTTCATAAATTGTTTCATTTCATCTTCTGGTATATATATATATATATTTTCTCTATGTAAAGCGCAGTTGAAAGTATTTATATACTGATATCTGCGCTATAAAAGATATTTCCACATTCTACATCACATTATAAGCAACTATAAAATATTTTATGGCAGACTTTGGCTCTACCAACAGTGAACAATGAAACGTGTCATCACTATGCGTGTATCCACGAATACATAATCACACTACACATTTGTGTAGCACATCATCAGTATGCGTGTATGTGTAGTTACATCATCAATACGTGTGTACCTGTTCCAGCATGTCTTTAGGCAGCTCTTCACTTTCATCCATCGTCATTATGGCTGTAGCGATCTCTTCATTCGTCAGCCTCAGTTTTGATAAGAGTATATTACAGTTCTGCGCCCGCCGCCCATCGATCACAGATAACTCTTTTGCCTGAAAATTGGAAAGGCTGGAACATATACAAATAATGACAGGGAAACCAAAGAATTCTTCCCTGATTAGATGACTTCCAAAACAGAGATATTGTGTTTTAAAAATCACATTGTGTATTGAAAAGTAGTAGTCAAAAATGTGAATTATACGAGAAATGGATGAAAACGTAAGAACCTTTAGAGACCACGAATATCAGCCCATGAAAACAGTCATAACTGACTTCACCTGTATTTAGTGTTCTATATTCAATCTCTTTGACAGCTCTTCTAAACATGGGTGTATTTTAATAGATGAGAATTTAAATCACGTACACAAATGATAACCTATAAATAACAGTCCAGTGCACTCACTATGCCACGTGGAATTTACGACTAACTATGAATATAAACGATAACCTCTAAAAGTAATCAATGAAGTGATATACAACTATTGATAAAAGTGATGTAATTATTATCTAGTCGAGGCTAGGTGTGAATCTTCCCAGAATCTTCCCCATTCCAAACCTTTAGGCTGCGATTTGTCTTCAACTCTTCTTCTAAAGTTGTGTTCTTTTTCTGATAGGCAGAAAAATTTCGTTCAAATTCCTGCAGGTCCAGTTTGTTATAGAGCTGAAAAAAAATTGCTCTGTATGCTGTACATATGTGTATGTAGGGGAAGCAGTTAGTCGAGTGGTGGGAACACAGGACTCGTAACCGAAAGGTTGCGGGTTCGAAACTTCCCACCAGTCGACTTTTCTGCGGTGATCCTCAGCAAGTCATT
>WURV02200840.1:0-11652 GCA_011762755.2 Epimenia babai
AACGATATATATATATTATGGCAGACTTTTTAACTATTAGTTATTAATTGTTTTCTCAATGATTGTAGACACCACACATTCAAGAAAGTGGATAAAAACATTGAATTAAAGGAGATCGGACCGAGGTTTGAAATGAAATGTTAGTTGTCCAATAGCGAACGTTATTTTTACAACCAACTGTTGCTGGAGCGGATTCTATGGCCGTCTATGTACCGTGATGTGGATTCTCTATGCTCACCCCCTCACTATCTATAGGGGGGGGGGGGGTCCATTGATGACACTGAAATATAATTATTTGTGTGAAAACCCTCCGTATGTGCTGTTATTTCACAGTTCATGATGGAATATAAGACCATCCAGATAATAAGACCCCACCCCCCACTCTCAACATTTAGGATGACTAAGTAATATAAGGGTTACGGTCTTATTATCTTGATCTTATGTGTTTTCGTACCTGTAACTGACAATGTACTGGTTCTAATGTGGTGAATGTTTATTTGTATCATTTGTGTGCATGTATGTAGCCACAGAGTTTTACTTTTTTTCCCGTGAATTTTCGCGCAGTAAATGTAGCGAGCGGACTTGAGCGTTGATCCTAATGTATCGAATTATTCGGGCGTCGGGTCATGGGTGGCAAGTTTTTTTTATAAAACGCGTCGCATTGTTCTTTCGCGCCCTTTAAACATAAAATTTGTCACATTTCGATGGTCGGTTACGATACTACTGCGACAGGTTCTATCAAATTTACAGAATGACTCTGGCTTTATGAACTGCGTGGGGGTTTCTCCCGTCTACAAACAAAATTAATATGTAGTAACATTTCTGCGTTAAATGGTGTATGGAGATTTCAGTTTTACTCTGGTTAAGGTTTTGGGTAAAACTAAAAACCCGGGTGTCCGCCTGCGTTTAGTTGGTGATGCCTTGTTGAGTACTGCTACGTTAAATCGCGTATCATCGAATGCACACCCACACGCAGTGTACAAGATCCTCCTGGGCACGCTGGAGAATGCGCGGACGGCCGACGTGGAGTGGGTGCTGCGACCTTACATGAACACCACGAAGAAACGCACGTTCTTGACGAAGGAAACCGACACGTGACGTCATCAACAACGAATCGATCTCGTTTCTCGTTGCGCGTGATCGTCAATGACGGAGTTATTGGCAAACTCCACAGACATACACAAGAATACCTCTGGTATTGATCTTATCGATCTTTAAAAAATTAGGAAAGACAGTTATAATATAACCGTTAAAGACTAATGAGTATGTATATGAATCATGCAAGTTTTCACAACTGGATTTAATGCAACCTGAGGATACTTCTAAAGTAGACGATGTCAATAAAGTCTCCTGTGGCAAACAGACACGTGTTTAATCTAGGCATAGCCTAAATGATAGCCACTTTAAACAATAATATTATAAAATAAGACACGTGTTTATTATAGGCATAGCCTAAATCATAACCACTTTAAACAATAATATTATAAAATAAGACACGTGTTTATTATAAGCATAGCCTAAATGATAGCCACTTTAAACAATTTTATAAAATATATTCAGGCGTTATGCTTCATCAAGCATCCACTTGTAATCCATTGTTGATGGGTGTAGTCACTGTGGTTTTCTGAATAAATGGAAATGCACAGAAAAAGATCTATACTTCTGATGATGGTGGGACTTGAACTAACGATCTTCATATAACCAGTCCGGTGCTCTTACCGATTGAGCAGGTCGAGTTGCCTCAGTCTACCTCAGTTGGTAGAGCACCAAACTGGTTATGTGGAGGTCATTGGTTCGAGTCCCACCAGAGGCGTAGGCTTCTCTCTGTGCATTTCTCTTCATTTATCAATTTATTGTAACACAGTTGGGTGTAAAAGATACGTTAGTAGTGAAACGACTACAAAGATCATTGGCCACTAAGAATGTGCATGCGGATAACAACACAAAACATTGTGTTGTTATCCGAGTGCTACTTTATTAATCGTAGTAACTGTCGATAGCAATTGGAATATCATTTCATCGTATCCCGATGAGATTCACAATAGACTTCTTCGCTGCAAATCTTGCTCGATATTCAAGCTCAGCAGTCTCGCTTACTTCATACAATGGAAGGCATGCGGAAAACACTCTGTTTTTGCGTGGATTTGAACTCGCGACCTCTCTCCTGAAAAGCTTCATGTTTAGCTAATGCACCACTCGCAGTTAAAACGGTCGTGTGTCATGTGACTGTGGGAGAATTTATGACAAGGAGGGCAAGTTTCAGGCAAATGTTGCGTTCTGAGAAATGGAGATGATGAAAGTAGGTCACGATCTTTCCATAGCCGGGATAATGATCGTAGGAGGACCATATAGCTGCCCCAAAGACAATCTTACAACCCCAAACCCCTTTTTTGTTAATCATCGTGTGATGAGTGATGATAGATTATTAAATACAACTTAAAAATGTCAATCAAGGTATTCTAATCGGTTTCGCTGTTAACAGATATCTTAATTGTTTGGCTTGATGTATTTTACCACGTAATTCGAGCAATGTTGATAATTTTTAAACGTAACTGCGCAGTGCTCCATTGTTGGTTTTCTGTGTAAAATAAATTAGGCATTTATATCCTGCACTTGCTTGGCAAATGGCGGTTTGCAAGGACTCACGGGAGGGGGGGTGTTGGTAGCTCTAAGCTCTATAACAGGCACCAGTGAGCAAATTTCCCTTTCCAGTGTATATCAATTTGCGTTGCCACAAAGAAGTTTCGCCGGTACTTTCTAGTACCAGGACCAGCTTAGTCAACCAGAGCAATCTGGATAAAGTACCTTGCCCAAGGATATAAAGAAAAACACAGTAGCATTGCCCGGACACGAACCATCCAGTTCTGCTTCGGAGGCCGGCCCTCTACCACTGAGCTACCCCGTTCCCGTTGTGTTTTACAAGTGCGTCGAGCTTTGGTGCCAGCTACTAGTGTTGGGATTTTAAGTAGAAATTCACGTACAGGCTGTCCATATCCTTGTTTTTCCTTCTGTTTATCACGTACAGCCTCCCCATACGATGTTTCCTTATGTTGAATATCTATGGGTTGGGCAGTGCTTGGGCAGTGTTTGGTATCTTACGCGGTTAACATTTAAGTGTCAAAGGTATCGTATCCGCACTGAATAGCTGCGGTGAATGTCATAATAACCTGAACCTCACTGTCGGCTGACATCTCGAAAAATTCATCAGTTAAGAAATGCATGAGAGACCTCAAAAATGTGTTAAAAGATACCGAAATGAAATTTTTTTTATAAAATGACAGAAAAAATTACGATCAAAGCATACTTTTTATTCCGAATAAAATGACTAGAAATAAATACGAAATGTGCAATAAAACATGGAATGGGACGCGCATGGTGTAACAATGTATGAGATTGTCGGCTGTCACGACTGTCGCTTGTCCATATTCATTTCGAATAGATCCAGAAGTCGTTTGATCTCTTTGCTGTTCAACGGTCAAAGAAAACAGAGGGAATGTTATAGATAAAGTCTATTACTGTCAACATTATAGCCTTTGATATAATAATCCTATCAATAAACCTTTCAATAAATCTTTCAATAAATCTTTCAATAAATCTTTCAATAAAGCAATGCCTTACATAAAGGTACTAAAGATTTTTATGTAGTATTGGTAGTATTGTAAGGTAGTGTAATGTTCATTTGTTCACACGTGTGAGGAGGTACATGGACTTTTTGATGAGGGGACGTATTGCGTGGACGCTCCGTATAATTAATTTACATTTTTAGTGAAGTTAAATGACACCAAGTCCGGTCTGGACATGCATGCGTGACCATTCAATGACCGCAAACCACAAAACCACAGAGCCATGTTGTGGATAGGCCCATTGGGTAGACACCAGCTGCGAATATAAATGAATGTACTAGCGCCATTTTTCGTCGTAAGGTATCTGCCAGACCGCTGCAGACATGAAAATGTCCCCCCGCTCAATGGAACATTAATTTTTACCAAAAATGAAGCTCCAGAAAAGACTTGGTTAAAGGTAAGGTGGAGTGAAACATAAACCGCTAATATCAGTCAATAAAGGCTCTCTGATGCCATTTACGATGAAATTTTTTTTGGCAGCTATTCAGGACATATACAGTATGTTACTCTGTATAAGATGGCGTATCGTATTCTGTAAAATATGAGATTTATATACCGCACTTGAAAGCCACTCGCGCAGCTTGCCAAATGACCGTCATTGAGGAAATTGGCTTCGGAACAGGCTCCTGGCGCCTATCACAATTTGACTTTCCTCATGATGCTAATTGATGTTGCCAAAAATATGTTCCATCAGTTAGAAATCGAGGTAAAGTTGGGCCTAACACACTTTAATTACACAATACAAACAATACAACTTCATCGCATTGATGTCGAAGGATACATCTGATTGGCTAGTTGGTAGACTGGGGCAACGCTACGGCTGAGTTCTTCGCACCGAGCCATTAATGTATACATGGCCTGGCAACCAAACATCGTCGGATTATATGGCGTACAGAACGCATAAACAGTTAACTATCAGTGGCAGGCTCGATCACAGTAAACTATCAATGGCATGCTCGATCACAGTAAACTATCAATGGCATGCTCGATCACAGTAAACTATCAGTGGCAGGCTCGATCACAGTAAACTATCAATGGCAGGCTCGATCACAGTAAACTATCAATGGCAGGCTCGATCACAGTAAACTATCAATGGCAGGCTCGACCAACAACGAATCTGAATCACGGGAATTACAGATGAATAAAACAAACATAAACATGAAGCCAATAAGATATAGAATTTCCATAAAATTATTAAATTCACTGGGAATATACATGATGTATATGTTTTTCACTTTACCTTTATGGCTGCATCCACGCTGTCACATGTGTAGTCCACGGACTGTTTATAGGCGTCCACACACCCTGCTGTAATGGCCGACATCTGAAATGAACCAATACCTTAGTTTTTGGATGAACCGAAATCTATTTTCCGTTTCATGTCTGATGTAAAAATTCCACCTTCATTTTTTTTCTGCTTTCTTTTTCATACATTTTGTGCTAATATATAAATGTATTTTAGGGTACTTTCTCTAAAATAAATGTAAGTCTGACATCAATTAAATAAATAGATAGACAGCAGCAGACGAATGGACGGATGAACTGATGGAAGCCGTACTGGATTCATTATTGATAATGTGGGTGTAACTTGTGGATCGATGTGAGAAAGGATCGCAAAATGGGCGGGTGACTGCTGAATTTCTCTTCGTCTATTACCGATAATGTGAGTTTAACTTGTGGATTGATGTGAGGAAGGATTGCAAAATGGGCGGGTAACTGCTGACATTCGCTCCATCTATTACCGATAACGTGGGTTCACCTTGTGAAGGTTGGACTTGAGATTTCCCATCATCAAGTCGAGACGATCGGCGACAACTTTGGCGCGTTTCTCGAGTTCTATCACAGCGAGTGGGTCGATCGGCGGGATGTCATCGGGACTGTGTTGGATGATGCTGCTGGGGGAGCGGGATAGTCCAGAATACGACGTCGCCATCGACGTTGACGTCACACTTGATAGAGAGTTGTTACTCGAAGTTCGACTACCCATACTCGACGATTCTGCAAAACGTGAATTATTTATGTGTTTTTTTTGGCGAAATAAACACTTCAACATCATCGTATACTAAACAACACTATAAATATAATTATAATGATATAATTATACACCGCTATAATATAAGGATACGCAATCGTGAATAAGAATGACACTAAAATTATTTTGTTTTCTTAAAGGTTTCGATATGCGATGTTTATATGAAAGTGTTTCTAAGCCAGTTGAGCAGCTCATCAAGTAGTGAAAAAGATATCTCAGTTGATAGATCACCGACTTATGAACCAGAAGGTGGAAGATTTACTTCCCAGACGACATCTAATGTATATGTCGCTTCTTTGGCCAAGGCTCTGGCTGATTTAGCCATATGTAATTTATTGTGAAATCGAATCATTAATACAGATTGGGAGAAGAAAAACGTGTGGGGCATGCCGACACTCAGCACTGAGCTCTCCTCCCCAAATGATTTCTTATAAATCATCACTGAGCAAGTGTGTGAAATGCAGTAAGTAAGTGCAACATTCGTTGAGGGTTTACGATGTTCAAGTCATTACTCCATTGTCTACAAGCATAACTTTAAGACATGTATGAGATGTACAGTGTTGTAATCATGATAAAGTATGATACTGGGATTAGAACTGTCGATCTTCTCTTCTAAAGTTGAGTGTCCAATCAGTAGTATTATTCCATTCACGATAAGTATGACCAAAATTAAAACGGCTGACTTTCTGCTCTACAGTTGGCTGACCAGCTAGTAAGATTATTTCATTTACGATAAAGTATGATACTGAGATTAGAACTGTCGATCTTCTGCTCTGAAGTCAGGTATTCAAATCATTAGGATTATCCCATTCACTGCGTAATGGTGTAATTAATTACGGTATGTCCCATAAAAATACTGGGTAACACAATCATGCTATGTGTATTGTCACACAATCATGCTATGTGTATTGTTACATAATCATGCTATGTGTATTGTCACACAATCATGCTATGTGTATTGTCACACAATCATGCTATGTGTATTGTCACACAATCATGCTATGTGTTTTCTCACATAATCATGCTATGTGTATTGTCACACAATCATGCTATGTGTATTGTCACACAATCATGCTATGTGTATTGATACATAATTATGCTAGGTGTTTTCTCACACAATCATGCTATGTGTATTGTCACACAATCATGCTATGTGTATTGTCACACAATTATGCTATGTGTATTGTCACATAATCATGCTAGGTGTTCTCACACAATCATGCTATGTGTATTGTCACATAATCATGCTATGTGTATTGTCACACAATCATGCTATGTATATTGTCACACAATCATGCTATGTGTATTGTTACATAATCATGCTAGGTGTTTTCTCACACAATCATGCTATGTGTATTGTCACATAATCATGCTATGTGTATTGTCACACAATTATGCTATGTGTATTGTCACACAATCACGCGATGATTTTTATCACACAATCATGCTATGTGTATAGTTACACAATCATGCTATGTGTATTGTCACACAATCATGCTATGTGTATTGCCACACAATCATCCTACGTATATTGTTGAGAATGGAAACAACCCAATATATAACTGTACATAGGCAAGGTAATTCTCACGAGAAAAAATAGTAACACTCTAATGAATAGTTATTTAATTATTTTTTCAATACCTTTATAAGAACGTAAATGATATGGGCTGACCACAAAGAGCATTGATTGAGCCTAGTGTAGGCTATTTGCATCAACTAGCCCAAAAGTTGCTGATGCCTTATTAATATTCAACATGTCAACTGCCACGCATTAATATTTGTACACTCAATGGAATATACTTTGGCTATACATGAAAAACATGAAGTGATAAATACGCGGTTTACGATAAATGTTTATGGCAGTTATTCAGCGCATATACAATACCTTCGACACTTGCATACCACCCCGTCAAAGATGATATCAAGCATCGACCGCACTTATTTTAGAAATCCATTAACTCCAGCAATCAGAGAAAAATGACTTGCAGAGGATCATCGCAGAAAGTTGACCAGTGGATATTTCGGACCCACGGTTATAAATCCAGTCCTACTACTACTCGACTAACTGCTTCCGTGATATTAAAAATTCATTTTAAAACATGATTTCGGGAAATAATCAGCTCAAATATACACAGATAATTATATATACACATACTATAGCGATAACACATACGACACCCCCATCAGGGGTATAGGTTTTTTCCTGTGCATTTTTTTCCAACTATTTATGGAACCACATTGGCTATCCTAATTAACATCGCACATATGATAGATACATTTATCCAGTAGACCTTATTACTAGTCATTCATACTCTGATGAAACTGTGTTGGGAGGAAGCGTCTGAAGTGTAACATAATTTATTTCAGGCACTCCCTGTTATACAGACTTGATTTTTTAAAGAGAAACATAAATGTGAGAAACATAATGTATCAGCTTAACTGAATAATGCAACAAATTATATTGTTTTATAATTTTGAAATTTGAAAGTAAGAATATGTTGTGTACTTTAATAGTAGTTGACCGAGAGGTCAAAAATGGTGTTAAATTTCGCCAATTTTGCTTACATTTACGTTTTCAATTAAAAGAAAGTTTAGCATACAACGCAGTTTGAGGCATATTCTGTGAGTTTTTTTCTGGAAAGAGAATGATTGTAAATAATTAATAAATACCTCTACTGTTTTTTATCTTCTGCTGCAAATTATCAGCGACAAATTCGACCATCTCACCCGTCCGTGTGTATGTCCCCTTCAGATGTGAAGTAAAAGAATGCTCACTACTACTGACGCTTTGAGGTCCACTGCTATCATCTGTTTGGTATCGCTGTCGTTCATAATACTGGAGTGGTTTGGGTAGATTTAAACTATCTGGTCGGTCAAGTAAATGTTCATCTGTGTCATTGCAAATGGATATAGGAGATTCAGAATCACAGAGACCTGTTATATCTGAAAGTGCTGATAAAGTATCAATATTGTCACTATCATTGTTGGAAAATGTCTTTGTTAAATCTATTTTCAACTTTTCCATCTCAGATTCAATTGAGTAATCGGATGCATTTGTTGGAAGTGTATCATTGGAATTTTCACGTGATTCCGCCTTTATATTATTATAAGCCTTGGTTTCAGAACATTTTGAATTAACTAGTAAACCAGACGATTTAGCTGGAAGATTTTGCCAGCTACTGCTAGAATGTTCTAGGTTGGAGATCAAATCTACCGCATTATTATGATCTACAGTGTCTTCCATATTTTCAATATGTTTTACTGCGGATTATCATATTTATAGTCATCATAATCGTGGTTATTCTCTTGCTGATGTTGTCATTCACTTTAGCCAAATATTTAGCTCATTGCTGAAATTAAAATCGGTCGATTTAAATTAACACGTCTAATGGTCTCGTTATATACACACACACAAATTTATATAATTTATACAATTGACAATTGTAGAGTGACTGTCAATAATATTTATTGAATAACCAGGAAATCGGAACTGTCAATCACTGAACTATCTATTGTAAAAACATCCGGTGATTCCACAAGATTCAGGAGAAAACGCCCCAGTACCAAAACGTCTCAGATAAAGAACGTATTTACCAAAATGTACCAGAAAAAAAACGTTCTATATAGATTACGATCCACAAAACAACCCCCTCTCTACAAAACAACTCAAACGAAAACGTTCCTCGATTTACGACCCAAGAGAAAACTGGCCTTTGGTTAAAATATTTGACTATGACTAGTTATTTAAATATGTTTGATACTATGATTGAGTTAAAGTTCGAGTTATATAGAGCATTGTTCCTCAAATTGTTATTAGAAAAAAAACGATTTTCTGTATGGTCGTTATTCAAGAAGGATGTTTTTTCTCCTGGGACGTTCTGGTAGGGGGAGTTTTTTCACGCGTACCTGGCGTATGAATATTGAATATATATCAATTTCTGAAATCAAAATTTTGCCAAAATAAACAAAGAAAAATTTTGATGTGATTTCTTTTTAATCTGTTTAATAAGGGAATAGCAGATGATGCTTACAAATAGTTTTCGTTCTTATCTTTTCTTAGAAACTTTCTTATCGCACGTAAGAAGTTCCTCCGTGCTGCTTTGTAATCTGGTCTTGGAACACGTGTAGAGTTCTGGATAATGTCGTCTGCTAATGGGCTGCTAGCCTGCTACCTTCTACCAG
Source organism: Epimenia babai (assembly GCA_011762755.2). NCBI lineage: Eukaryota > Metazoa > Mollusca > Solenogastres > Cavibelonia > Epimeniidae > Epimenia > Epimenia babai. Next base: position 9,838 of record WURV02200840.1, read on the forward strand.
TATGTCAATTCTCTCTATTCTGCTGCGTTGGTCCGTGATTATGGCAATTTTTCCAGATTTGCTGTATTAAAGTAGAGCTATCGCTATTACGTTATGCAGTATTTGTAAATAATTGCCAACATGAATCAACACAGGATTCGCCGAAAATTCATGTCCGGTCGGAATTTAACAAAACAGAAATGCAAAAATCTTGACAGAGCTTTTAAACTAAATTTAAATCGCGTGAACAAATCACCTAAATTTATAGTTGAGGATATTGTTACAGAAAACAAAAATGACAAGTCTCTTTCAAATTCAGCGCCAGTGCCATTAACAACAGAAAGTGCTTCAAAATCTAAAGAAATTAGCGAAAATGCCGCTTCGACTGTGGCTGGCACGGGACTGTCACTGTCGCATAAAAAACCATTACATTTCAATCATGACGTAAATGTGAGACAGGCACATGGAAAATCACACGACACAGGACATAAAAAAGTAACAGGTGATCGTACTTATATAATCAGTCCCAGTAAACAGGATAAAAGTGTAAAAGCTGAAAAAAGTAACCTTTCAGCATACCAATATATGCAGCAACCAAAGAAATCTAAAAAAAGACGAATGAAAAAAAAGAATGCATTAAATGATCAGGACAAAAATGGAGATTTTATAGATGTTGCTGTCACTCAGGCAGAACGCCAGAACCCACCATACAAGAGGCAAAAACTTTTAACTAATGACAGTATCAACTCCCCTGTGGTGGAATCAGTGACGACTAGAGATCTTCATGAGCAATCGCCGAATATAACCTCAGTTACCAAATCCGTTAACTATGTCGAACCGAGCCACTTTCAACCTTCTGTGAGTGAAATTGAAAAATTTTCAAATGAACTTAATGATGACCAGTTTTCTTACTTGAAGAGGCATTTCAGTAGGTATATAAAGAAAAAGTACAGGGAATGGCAAATAAATCAGAAATTAACAAGGAATAATATTACATGGAAAGATTTCAGACATAGAGCCGTGCGAAATTATAAACTACCGAGCAATTTAGATATGATGCACGCGAAATTATGGAAAGATTCTAAGATTACTGAAATTTTAGAACATAAAAGCGATGCTGGTGCTGATTGTAATAGCTTCAATGCACGAGATACTTCGTGGGATACCATCTTACGTGAAGCGCGAAAGAAGCGACGGCATCTAAATAAGATTAGTGATGATGCATCGGATGGCGTGGTTGATACGACGCATAGTAGTGGAGTCAGTGATCATGACCTGACATTGTCAGAATATGTAGTAATTGGTCCGGTGCGTGACTCGCATAAATCATTAAATTCATCAGTTCCTAAGGCGAATGTGGTTGCTAAAAATGATCGTATGGCAGAAATCGATGCAGAGGGGGAGAAGCCGAAGTACTTCAAACGGTAATCAGACTAACAGTCCACCATTTGTCAGTATCACTGTATACAGCGAGTCATACTGTTTTATGTATTCACTATTAAGTAATATACTGTTAGGTGTTAATTTAATATTATTTAGGGAATTATGTTATAGTTTTAGACCATTAGACTATTGTTTCATGTAAAGTGTATTTGATATACTAATAAGTACACTTTAAACAAATAAATTTTATTTCATATACTATAACGTGATTTATCTATCGTGACTCGTGGATATGGAATTGAATCTTTAAACTATTAGTCAAGCGTTATACCTTCTACCACTTATGAGTTGCATCTATTGCTGGGTGCACATGAAATTAAATGAAAGTGACCAATTTTGCATTTCCCAATTTTTAATGACATAGGGCGACAACGCATAATGGTACTTTTGCAT